>BLKR01001570.1:0-273179 GCA_011170035.1 Teleogryllus occipitalis
AGAAAATAAAGTTGCGCTGATGTGAAATTCCAATAATATAATGTGGATAAAATGAGGGCTGAAAGTCTAGTTAGCAGGCGCTGAGATAGCGTATTCCTAATAGCTAACATCTCCACGAGGAACCTCCCCACGCCGAACACCCAAACAGCGGACTCCGCGTTGAGGGCGTTTCCCCTGACAACGTCCTTAGGCGTGGTATTACTTGCCTATTCTGCCCTCGTCGCGCATTACTCTGCCCGCGGATCTCGAGCTCCGCGCCCCAAAACGCCCAGGGCGCCGTCCGCCATGCGCGTCACGGACGCCGTGCCGCGTCGTGACGTCACGAGCCGAATATTCGGGCTGCGCCGGGGCGCCGCCCACCGCGCGGGTATGCGCGGCGGCGCCCGCGGCGGCGTGTGAACCGACCGCGCCCTCCGCCGCCGGCGCCCCCACCACCCCACCCCTACTCACGCAAGCTGGCCCAAACGCGCGGCCGTCTCCTGGCCCTCACGCTGGCGGATTTCAGACGCTGCGGAGACAGCTCGCTGGAATTCAGTGGTCCGCTGCTCTGGTCGGGAGATTTCCGAGGTTTCTCCGATCAACACGAGAGGAATGCCCGGACAGTACATGAACAAACGGGCCACGGACCGAGCGCTATCATTCCTCTCTCTTTTCCTTGTTCTACCCCCACCACTTACACACACATTCATATGAGCTACACTAACACATAGTTCGGGGGATCAAACAGGAGATGAGGGCTTGTCCCAACAGGGGCTGGGGCTGTGCTCCACAGGTGAGAAATATCTGGTTGGGGAAAACCCGTCAATCCGGCGTGTATGTCTGCACCGGATCTCACCAACCAACGTAGGAAGATCGGCGCAGTGTACCGCGATAAAACATGCACAATACTTACGGGATTAATGACAGCAGTTGTCGCACCCGGAAAAACTGAACAATCGATCAAACCGAACTATTCGAGGCGTATGCTGGAGTATATTCTAACAAACGAGCCACGGACCGCACACGATCATGCCTTCCTCTTTCTAGTCCCTTAGAGACACTTACACACACACACACACACACACACACACACACATAAGCACTACAGTACCATGCATGACGTACACCAGTCAAGATCTCAGAGCTTGTCCTAGTGGAATGGTGCCGCGCTGGGGATATACCTGGAGGGGGAATAACCCGCAAGCAGAGATGAATGTTCGCTGCCGGATCTCACTATTTGTCTGGGGAGGAACACTGCCATCTCTCGGGATAAAGTATTTACTACAGTAATTGGACTAATAACCACAGCAGTTTTCGTTCCCGGTAACATCAGTCACTCTTAAGAAATCAGAGATTCATTTGGAGTATTTCTTGCATTTAATGTTCACGCCAATGCTTCTACCAGTGCCTTGACGCCCCCTCAATCGGTTGAGACTTATTTCCCCAGGTGAACCGTGGTCTCTACCTGTCTCCCCAACCATCGCGCCGGAGACGTTTATGAGCCTAATTCGGTCATTGTACGTTCATTTGGGTAAGAGTACCTCATGAGCTCATCGTGCTTAGACATGTATTACAGCCAGACTGCAACCCGCAAGCCCTTACATCGCGCATCTGTAGTTCGTTGGTTGTTTGTTAGTGATTTCGGGCGCGTAAACTAACGAGACCATTAGTCTCGTAAGTGTAGTGCATGTTTCCCTCGGGAGATGGCTGTGTTCTTCCTCTGCTGAAAAGCGAGATCGGGTGCCGACCTTCCATCGTCTAGCGGGGTTTTCCCTCAACCAGGTATCTCCCACCAGCGGGGCGCCGCCCCAGCCGGAACAAGCCCTAAGCTCCCGACCGGTCTCCCGGCATGTGTGGTAGTGTAGTGCTTGTTAATGTAAGTGTGTGAAAGGGGAGAGGATGGGACAAGGAAGAGGTAGAAAAGATGACGCGCGGTCCGTGGTACGTTTGTTACGGTACTAGCCTAGTTTGTTTGGGTACATTCGCCTAGTATTGATCGGAGACACCACGGAAAAGTACCGATCAGAGAAGCCGGACTCTAGAATTCTCCTCCAGACAGCGCCTGAATTTGACCTAGCTGACAATCTAGTGTCGAAAATCTTGCCACTGTTGGTACTCGAATCTAGGACCTCCTGGTTAGAGGCACTGCATTGACATCAGTTGATGAACTGAGCCACCGCTCCCGGTCGCTGCACCTGATGTTCACACCGATGGCACAACTAACCGGGGAAGGGGAAAGGGAAGGATTTGATTGATTGATTTTTTCGTGTTTCCGGGCGCGTCAACTATTGTGGTCATTAGTACCGTTAGAGTTGTGAATGTTTTTTTCGGGAGATGGCGGTGATCTTCCCCCGCTGGATGGCGAGATCTGGCGCCGACCTACCGTCGGCTAGTGGGGTTTCCCCCTAACCAAGACTCTCCCACCAGCGGGGCACCGCCCCAGCCGGAGTAAGCTCTAAGCTCCCGACCGGTCTCCCGGAATATGTGGTAGTGTAGTGCATGTTAGTGTAAGTGTGTGTGTAAGGGAAGAGGATAGGACAAGGAAGAGGAAGGTCAGATCACGCGCGGTGCGTGGCCCGTTTGGTAAGGTACTGCTCCGGCATTCGCCTGGTGTTGATCGGAGAAACCACGGAACACTACCGATCGAAGCAGCAGGCCGCTAGAATTCTCCTCCAGACAGCGACTGAATTCGACCAAGCTGAGGAAGGATTTAAGGTTAGGTTCGAGTGTGACATTTGTTGTGCTTGGAAGGCACCCCAAACCACAACACACAACTTCCGTGACTTACGCCGGATTCCAACCCATAGTCCGGACGTAACATGCACTTAGGTACAAATTCCCGAAGAGTGGCATGCAAGAGGTTTGAATGATGATAAATGACGTGTGTTCATGGAGACCTCCTTATGATACACAAGCAAACATCAGGCGGAATCTGCACCCTCGATCCTTCGATTTGAAATTGCTAAGGCGCAGCGGACATCAGTGAACAGTTGTAGCATGTCTACGCTGTAACCAAAACTATTAGTAGTATTGAAAGGCACAGACTTTCTCGTGTACGTTAGTTTACTATTCTCTTAGTTTTGAGCCTAGCTTGTCGGTTTTGCCCTACCCTCTCCACAACCTCTATTTAATACCTTCTAAAACCATATCACAGCATCTTGTCGTACCTGTTGGGGACATTCTCCTTTTGAGAGGATATTCTCCACGCTCCTGCTTTCAGATTTCTTCAGAACTCATTTAATTTAATGCGTTAAACTACGTTTTGAAGAAATCTTAAAGCAGTAGCGTGCAGAGCGTATTAAAAACTATACGATTTCATATCAAACGCATTTTTTTCCACCGGAGAACAATATACGTTTTGATTAATTGTTCCTCATACACGTAAGCAAGAAGAGAACCGGAGTGAGGAGAGAAAGCATTTGTTCGGATATTGATCCAGCATTCGCCTGGTATAGATCGGCGAAACCACGGGAGCCAGCCCACAGTATCTCTGAGCCCCTCTAGTCCTGGGTTTCGTGTGTTTCGAGAGGTTTCGATGGAAAACGGCGCGGGGGCGGGTCTTCAGGGGCTGTCGCCGTTAACTTCAATTTACTCCTCACGGCGCCAGAGCGCGGGGTGGGCGCGGCGGCGCTACGGGACGTGTGGCGTCTCCTTACGGAATTAAGTGGGCAACTCAACACTTTGTTTCGTGTTTGGACATTTTGTTCGATCGGTCCTGAATGTTGATTCTAGGGCGTCATAGGAGTTGCTGCTTGCAGCTTCTATGTTTTTATTCGTGTCTACACAGTTTTATTTTGTTTGTTCTAAATGTTGATTCTTGAGAGACTTACTTCTTGCTTCTTCAAGTGTTTGTTTCGTGGATCTTTTATAAAACACAATCCTATGATTTCAAAGAATCGAACAAAAACCTTGGGTAGGATATACATCGAAGGACCGCCTTGAATGGATTCTCGGGCAGAACACCATCCGAATTATAATCCAGTAAATCTTAATAATGTAACAATATTCTGATGAACATAACAGGAGATTTTACCTTTAAGAGAATTGGATTGAGTCGTATTAAGAACATATCATTGCCAATTTTGAATATTTTGTGTCAAAATATAAAACTTTAGCTTGAAAATCTTTGTGCCTTTTTGTTAATTATGAAAGAAAACAATGTTATTTGTATTGAAGTATAAGATATTGACAACACGTCCATTCACACACGTAACATGAGCTGTATACTAAATGTGTATTTTAATATGGTGTACCTTTCTTCAGAATAATTGCTAAAATATAGACTGAAACTACAAAATTTCTCTTCACTGTTGACAAATCAACTATTCGTATACATGTTGACAAGAATAGAAAAGAAAAACTGGAAATGTTTCTTAAATCAATGTATGTTTCTTCATTTATTTATTTGTAGTTCATTGTTCAAGTGTCGTTCGAAAACCATGCTATTGTTCTTGGCATGTACAAAAACGTGAGAAAATTTGTCTCTCTCTGAGAATGGAAAAAGTGCATATAAATAACCTTTTGTTCGTATTCGTCGGCTGTGTCGGATGTGTTGCAGCACATACAATTTGATAAAAAAAGCTGCTCTTCCACATATGCAAAGTATGCTCATGAAATATGACACAATGATCAGAGGGCAATGCCGCCCCCTGTGGAGTTCGCCGCTTTGTGCTTGGGTTTATCATCATTACAAAAAATACTCATTCAACACTTGTACGCTAATTTATTATGCTTTTCCAGAGGGAATCAAAACCATTAAGTCGATGGGGGAAAGGAGTCGTCGCGTACCTTTAAATGCGTCAGGATCAGCTTGTCTTTCAAATCTATATGAATATCTTGACGCTTTTTTCACCTTTTTTGACACATTCGTGTTATATCCTTTTATTTGTCTTTTTATTTGTTTCAATTGTTAATTGTTACATCCAACGTGTAAAAACAGCTACTGTAGAATATATACTGAAATTTACAGTGCGTTAGTGATAATTACAATAAAATGTTATTTAAAACTGTGAATTGAAGTTGGATTTTGAGATTCGATTACATTGAAAAATTCCCGGCTCCCGACATATGTGGCAGTGTAGTAAATGTTTAAGTGTGTGTTTAAGAGGTGAGGATAGGACAAGGAAGAGGAGTGAAAGATTACGCGCGGTCCGTGGCCCGTTTGTTAGAGTACTGCTTCGGCATTCGCCTGGTGTTGATCGTAGAGACCACGGAAAATTAATGATCAGAGAAGCCGTCCGCTAGAATTCTCCTCCAGACAGCGACTGAATTCGAACTAGCTGAAAAGCTAGTGTCGAAAATCCAGCCGCCGTGGGAAGTGTAACCAAGAACCTTCCGGTCAGATGCGCTGCAATGACATCAATTGATGCACTGAGCCACTGTCATAAGTAGCGTACTAGCTTCCCATGGTGTGATCTCGGGTTCGATTCCCGGTAGGAGCCAACATAGTGTTGTAGTTTTCCTTTAAAATCGTCTCAGTTTCTGTAGCTGTGGAACAAAAAAAAGCTCAGGCACACGGAGTTTGCTATTTAAGTTGAAAGGAATACGACCTGTTCGCCACAAGTCTCTCTTGATCCCTAAGCGTGAGAACTGAACTAGACCGAAGCATGGAGGACACCATTAACAAGCCGGCGAAGTCGGACAAAAGACCCAAAATGCCAAATACATACATACATGTTCATTGGCAAACATGATCATTTTCGATCACTCTATGTGCCCTTAAAATGTGTAACATTGAGAAATTTTTATACAACGGCAGAGGAGAGGGATTGCGCAATATCATAACAACTGTGTGCCATCACCCTTTCTCTCTCTTCTACCGGAGCGCATTGATCGCCGCTCGCGTGGCAGTGTTCTGTGCTCTTTCGCGGTTGTGAATATTTTTATTAATATTTTCATCCTCACGTAAAATACTTTTGTTCTACAAGGTTTAGAGCAGCTTCGCTACAGTTAAACCTCGTTTCTTACCGTTAATTTAAAATATTGTTCTACTTTGACACAAAAGTTGCCCAACGTGAATCGGTGAACATGAATTTTATTTCCGCTTTACAGGAACAACAACTAGGAACAAATGTCGGTGCATCCAACGCTTCTAGTTCAATCACCAGGTTCTCAAGAGAGCCCGACCGAGGAAAACATGTTGGTAGTTTTCCCGCCGGTTCTACTTTTTTTTTAGTTCTAAATTCGAATATTATGTTTGCCATCTTGAGAAACGTCGGCTTCAAGAAGACAATTGAAAAAGTCACACTTTATATTCTTCCAAATTTTTCTCTTAAATCTACAAAAGTAAACGTTTTATAAAATATAATAGTACGTACAGGATTAAAGAAGCAAACATTTTCTACTAGATGCAGGATTTAACTTCACATTTTTACATATAGTTCACATACTGGAGAGTGATTATTATGGAGACTTTTTGGCCCTCTGGCCAAAACGGGAAAATAGATCTCTCCCGTTTATGTCAGGGCGGTGGTGTAGTTTCCTGGATCGAATACCACTTGACGGGATAATTCTGACATTTTGTGCGTTTGAGGTGGGGAGGGGGGAGTGAGGTGTCTGTGCAGGTCGATGCTGCGGAAAGCGCATGTGATGGACACTTCTTGTCTAGAGCGAGTTCACTATTTTCACTTATCCTGTTTTAGGTTTTTCAAAAGTCAATCTACTTCATTAATATTTTAAAAGAGATCAAAGTTTCTGCCGAGCTAAATCTTCTTTCTTGTTAATGAAATATTTTTTAAAAATTTAAATATTAAACTGATAATTTATTTAAAATCAATAACAGGAATATCGGTATTGAAGTTAAAATTTTTAAACAATATACCTCGCTCAGTCTAATTCGCGGTATCCCGGGAAGTCTATCTATATTTCTGGATCTCCCACAGTACTTCTTTTACAATAGGTGTCACAGGCACCTCTTTATGCCTCTTTGATGTCATCCTATGCCACCCCTATTCTCATAAACCTTACCCGTTTAGTATTAATTAAAATCTTAATGAAGAAGAACGTCTAAGCAGTCTATTTCAGGCAGGGAAACTTGTTATAAATAAATCGAACGCACTACAGTACTAAAAACATCCGTCCCATACAGCTGGCTTATAAACCAATTACAGACATGATAAATAAATGCGGTTGTGAGGCATTCTAACGAGGGGGGATGTGTCATAAATTATTAAATGGGTGTTATTGATGAAGGGCGTGTCCTTTTTCTGTAATGATTGCCCGAGGACACGAGAAAACCGAGAAGGTCTGTTTGTTTTTTGTGGGATAATGAAGTCAGGAGATTGCTCCGGACTACTTTATATTCATCGATAAATATGGATCGGAATTTTTTAATTAAAAAGGGTATCACTGCTGTATGTTTGCCGATGCCGTCGAAAAATAACGTTCCAAGTACACCTTGATTGTTTTGTGTATTAATTTTTTAACAAAAGCGCGAAAGCGAATATTGTTCAATTTTTCAATTAAGACGAAGATGCAGACAGAGATTTGTGTTATCATCAGGTGTATCGCCGGTCGCGTGTTGATGGGGGACTGAAGCATGAGTGGTGGAAATAGATTTTGACTGGAATAGCCGCTCAAGCATGGCAGTCAAGATAATGCGATACATAATTTGATAGATGGTGATTTTTTAGAGGTGTGATGACAGGGAAGAAAATGAAAGGAAAGATTTTGTTGAAACATCTGATACGTTCCTTGGATGTAAAATTCTTCATGAACTCTAAAACTATGGTTTGCAAAAAGTATTCATTCAGTTAACGGTGAATAGACAATATTCCTCCACAAAGAAAACGAAGAGACGTGCAACTCTTGGTCTTTTTACCTTTAAATTAATTTAGTTAACATTTGTATTGAAGAATAAATAGTTTAAATAATAAAAAATAATTATTAGAGCTGCTTTATTTTATATCTCGTCTTTTGATATGTTCCGTATTATTCAATGGGTTCGTAAAGCTACTAGTTTATATCTATTGTACTGAAACATCCATTTACCCATTAACTGCCATGATCCCCAATTGGGGATCTCACACATTTTTCATTTTTATGTGATACTTTGCACTTTAACTTGAGAGTTTTATTTCTTTCATAGTCGTAGACATCCTAAATGAAACATATAAGCAAGTTTTTTCATTCCTGAATGCCGGATGTCGATATAACCGTGATCGCTGAGACAATGTATTATATTGGGCAGGGTGTACGCTTGCATCGGTGGGAATCTTCATTTAAAGCTGTGCTTAGCTGCAATGTGCCGTGGTTACGTCGGAGGGAGAGGTCGGTATAAAGCAAACGGTGGTTGGTCCGCAGGAAGTTGACGGGGCATATGCAGCTAAGATCTAACGGTTTTGCTTCTTGCAGAAAAAAACTGTTCATATATCCCCTGGTTGGCGCTTTGTGGGTTAAATACGATGTGACGAGAGTTTTAGTATTCTAATTGTCGACGTGAAATTTTGTATCAAAGTTGCAGGGATATACTGTTACATTGATTGATTTGGAAATTATAAAAATGGAAATGAAAATTATTGAAGTACAATAGACGTGATTATAGTAATAAGCTTTTACGTTTGTAACATAAATTCTCGCCAACGATTTGTTATTCAAAACAATTTACTATATGAATCGTTTTATTGACTTTCCTCGAAATTTCAAATGGAACATTCCGCTTATTTCTCGAATATTAAAAAAAATCCTAGTTACACTACAGGTAAGTTTTATAAAAAAAATGATTGCACTATTTTTGCATGTTTAATTTAACATAAATTGTACCAAGTTTTTATTTCTCCTTCACCAGAAACTTTCTTCTATGTGAACCAGAAGTGATTGAAGCTCTTCGTTGCGGCGAGCTGAGAGAATAACATTGAGTTACCGAAACAATTACTTTGGTAGGTAATCCACAATTGTCTAAAGTGGAAACGAAATCTAGAGGATCTTTGATCGTGGTGTGTCGATGTAGTTCCTATTGCTGAAGGCGTTTTATTCAATATGGTACTGTTTTTAATAAACTGGACAAAATTACTCTAGAAATAAAGATTATATAAAAAATAAAGATTTCTACCTTATTTTGTAAGACCTAAATTTATCTTGAAAGATAACATGAAGAATTTGAACGTGATTGATATTGTAATATATGATTATGAAAGTTTTGAAATTCTTACATTTAAACCGTGAGAATTGTCGCTGTATAAATAAATCTTTTTTTTTCTTTTTCATCTTTTGCTAACTCTTGCTTGAAAATGTAACTTGATATAAGAATACTTAATTCATGTAGTTTTCCCTGGGTTTTAGGCCCAACGAGTGTGCGAGTGAATGAAATTTGTTTCCTTCTAGAAAATAACTGTGGCGTTATGTCGCATGCAATGGCTTTCTTCTTCTTCTTTCTTATATATATTTTTTTCATTATAACTTCTGAGAGACTATGTGTTAATTTCAATTCTTCCTCCTTTTACGTTTTATTTTCTCTTTCCAATACTCTTTTAACCTTTCACAATTTTAATTGTTTGTCTCATCGAGCAACATAATATTAATGGTTTTCTTTCCAGTTCTGTTTTGGATACCTTCTGTTCTGTCTCTTTTCCTTCAATTTTAATACCTTGCCTAATCTATGAGTTGTTTTACGAGTATTAGTCAGGAACTCTTCTTTTGTTATTATTATTATTATTATTATTATTATTATTATTATTATTATAATATTCAGAATAAAAAACTTCTGCTTCAATGCAAAGTGTTCTGAAGGAATATCTTAGTTTACTAGAATATCTTAGAAAATTTAGTTTTAAAAAATGTTTTGTGATGTAGATGTTATTACGTTATATCCTATGATGATTTTTGTTTTGGTCAGGAATTGGCCATCTAGGACTACGCGGACATACTGCACTTACCGAGGCTCAGTTACATTTATCCCGTAGCAAGTGAATGTGATTCCTTTTTGGGGAGATCACCATCGATTTTTTAATCCCGCAGGGTTGCTAGTTCTGGAAGGTTGTGATATGGAATAATGATGATGATAAAAAAGGGTGAATATCATGTTGTTGTTGTTATTATTATTATTATTATTATTATTATTATTATTATTATTATTATTATTATTATTATTATTATTATTATTATTATTATTATTATTTCAATGAATTTAAATAACAGAAATTTTAAAATCCCTTAGGATTGTGATAAAAAAGATCCAACCTTCCTCCAGCCACATCAATAAAAGAACGCCCCCTTTTCACTTCCTGGAACAGCACGATCCAATTTACTCCTTGGCGTGCCTGGGCAGCCATCGTCTCCGCTGCGCGTAGCCTCTGGGCCCAGCGCGTGGAGGCGAACAAGCGGAGACAGATATTCGAGCCCAGAGATCGTACATTCAAATCAACGGGGCGTAAGCGGGCGTTTAACTCAGCCGGCCAATTAGGTGACGCGTTGCCCCTCCCAGCGCGGTGCGCGCTGCGGTGGTCGGGAGGGGGCGACGGTGGAATAGGTGGAGGGTAATTTTCAACTCCCAAGGGAGGGCCACTGGATAGAACAATTGGAATTGCATCACTTTTTTTATTGTATTATACTCAATACATTTGAAACATCTGAAATTTTTATTTGCGGAATTCTACATCTAAACCTAGAAAATAATAATACATGGTTTTTACTTTCTCTTAATAGTATATATTTTTGTAATATTGCAAAAAAAAAATGACGTCCAGATTTTGACAAAAAGACATATGGTGTCTGATACCGAAAAAGTGTTCTATTTCAAAAACGTCTGCCTTTCTGTCCTTGCGTCGTTCCCCCGGTGCGTCGGCCAGTCGACGGGAAATCTGCCCGACGGAGAGACGAACGTTCGGTAGGTCCGACAGTCTATCGGTCGGTCGGTCAGTCGGCTGGTACGCTGGGCCGTCCGAGAGTCCGCCCGTTGATATCACTAGCACCTAAACTGTTCCTTGGAGATTTTCCAAAGTTGATATCCCCCCAATCTGATATTACTCAAGACGAAAGTTTAAAATTTTTGGTCTCCTCATATAACTACATTATTGAAAATTGAGATTTTTTAATAAAATCTCTTCATCAAAATTATTTCTTTAAATGTAATGTACTATTTTTTTAATTTGTGATTTACTCTTTATTTTCTCTTTTTACCTAGTTTATCATTTTGGCAAGTAGCAAACGATCAGGTTAAAGCAACGAAAACTTGAGATGTGTTGGCAGGATTTTATGCCAAATGTGTGATGATTTACAAATGGATTTCTTGGTATTCTCTCGTTTTCTCAGCATGTCATTGGTTTATCACCTTTCGTAGGCTTTACTCGTGCTAAATTCACTAAATCAGAAAAGACTTCAAGGGCACTTGGGGGATTACACATCGACAAAGTGGTCTACGTATCTCGATTTTTCTGCCTCTCATTGGTGTACATCATCTTTCTGGGTCGTTGCTAGTGACAAACGCTCTGAAGAAGTAGAAGATTCAACATCGCTATCTGAATCCCAGGTCGAATATGTGGTGGTTCGGGTGTTCTGGGTGGAGTGTTCTGGGTGGAGTGTTCTGGGTGGAGTGTTCTGGGTGGAGTGTTCTGGGTGGAGTGTTCTGGGTGGAGTATTCTGGGTGGAGTGTTCTGGGTGAAGTGTTCTGGGTGGAGTGCTCTGGGTGGAGTGTTCTGGGTGGAGTGTCCTGGGTGGAGTGTTCTGGTTGGAGTGTTCTGGTGGGAGTGTTCTGGTTGGAGTGTTCTGGTCGGAGTGTTCTGGTTAGAGTGTTCTGGATGGAATACGTGGTGGTTCGGGTGGTGGAGGTGTCTTCCATATTATCTCGCTTTCCCAACTCCTCACGCGTTTACCCCCTCTCCTTAGCCAGCGGCACACCGGCAGATCGCAGCAAGAAACGCTTCCCCGTCGCAGGCCGGAGAGCTAACGAAGCGGACGACGCCGACGACGGCGCGGCGGAGGCGACGACGTCCGCCCCGGGCGCGACCACGCCCCCCTCCGGGTGATTAGCACCGCCCCGATCGCCCTTCCACGCGTTTTTGTGGGCGCGCGCATTAATTACGCCGTTCTCGCGTCGTAAATCCGAAGAGCGCGCCCGCGGGACAAATTTATGACAGTGTTTGTACATTAAGTTGGTACGTTCGTAGTTTTGATGCATACGAACCAGGTAATAAATCCGGCGGGGCTGTGCGAGCGGGCCGTGGGGCCTGGAAGTGGCGCGCACGTGTGTGTGTTTGTGCGCGCGTGTGTGTGTGTGTGTGTGCGCGCGCGTGCGTGTGTGTGTGCGTATATGTGTGTGTGCGGGTGTGCGTGCGTGTGTGTGTGAGAGAGAGGGGGAGGGGAGAGGGAGATTGAGGAGGTGAAACAATTGTCCCACCGCGTGTGTCTTGCCCACTGCCACCTGCCCCACGAGGAAGACGCCCACCAACTCCTGCAGGGGTCACAAACCTCAACTATGGCCTCAAGTGGAAGGCAACTTTTGATTGCGTCAGATGGATTGGGTCGGTTTGAGTCCAGTCGATTCGGATAAGGTTGGATTGAATCCAATGGGATCGAATGGGATCGGGTCGGATTGGGTGGGATCGGGTCGGATCTGGCCGGATCGGGTCGGATCGGGTCGGATCGGATCGGATCGGGTCGGATCGGGTCGGATCGGGTCGGATCGGGTCGGATCGGGTCGGATCGGGTCGGATCGGGTCGGGTTTGAATCAGACTGATCGAGTCAGATGGGGTCAAGTTGGATGAGAGCCAGCTTGATCGAGTGGACTGCGGTCTGGTAGGATGGGGATGATTTATTCACGATGATTTTGATTGAGACAGATTTACTTCAATGAAATGTGGTTAATCGAATGGAATGTTTGGTAATGTTTGTAATGTTTGATGGTAATGTTTGATGGCAATGTTTGTAATGGTATTCAATTGAATATCTATGTCATTGTCGTGACTTAAATTATCCTAATAGTCTACAACCTTTGACGGGAATAATATTTGTGGTCAGAATTCTGCGAATACAGTTATATTACCCTCTAGGCCATCTCGAGTTCTAATCAACCTACGGTACTTCTTGATGTTCTTTTCAAGCATGCGTGTTAAAATTAAAATATATCAGAAAATACACAAAAATGTACGCGATTTGCCAAGCGCTATGATAGGATTTGGTCATAATTATTGTTTCTTTCTCCAGGTCAGGATACAGGTCTCCGGATCGCTCAAAATTCATCCTTTAAATGTTTACGTATTTCGTTTTTTCCTGGCCCGAATTATTGTGAAAAAATGGTACCCATGACTTTCCGGTAACTCTCGTGCAGAAGTATGCCATTTTCTTTTCTTTAGAACGTGCATGATTACTTATTTATTCTTTCAGTTGGACATATTTTCAGCAGATCAGAATTATGATAAAAAACCGCTTCAGAAATGGGAATGCAAATTTTTTTTCTTCAGAAATTTGTCAGAGAATGATGAGCATTTAATTTTCCGAATGATTTTCAAGGACCCGAGTATTAAAAATGCTCGCGCGTCACCTGTGTATACACACGACAGTAAATTAAGCATATTGTTTGAAATTTATCATCCTTGCTCCCCGGGACTTCGGGGCTTCTGGAGCAGTTTGGAGCGCCCTGATCTACAATGTTCGAAGGAGAATTATTGCAATCACGACTCATAAATAGGCGCCGGGCACCCGGGTGGGAGCGCAGTGGTCCCTGCCCGGCGCGTTGGGTCCAAAGGGCGAAAGTGGGGCCAAAACCTCAAAAAGAAATCATTTTTATAGTGAAATTCGATTTAATTAATTTGTTTTTATGTACCGTGTCATATTGTCATATCACGATGCAAAATCTATAATTTTAACATTTTTATTGTTGTGATTATTGTGTTACTGTAAGACCATTGTTGCAATTCATATAATAGATTCTTTGTTGTTTTTGTAACACTGATCATTTTTTAGTGTGTTTACAGAGTAGAAGTCGATAACTTAAAAGACAAAGACTTGAAAGACAGCGGGACAGTTGCTTATTGACGTGTAAGAGTTTCACAAGATTTAAAAAATTCAAGGGTAGTCATCATGCGAAGTTATTTATTTGTTAAAAGGTTTACACTGTTCGATGTATATACTGAAATTTTAGTGAAGTTACAATCAGAATAGGGAAACGGAGTTATTAGTCGCTAATGAAAGTTGCTCCAATTGCCCGCATGTTGAAAGCTAAAGCGAAATGAAATACAAAAGAGCTAAATTGTTGGAATTTCACGTAGTTGAGTAAAAAAGTCTAAAAAGAAAAATAGAATTGGTGCTTCAATAGCCAAACGCAAAGGTGGGTTTTTGTAAAGATTTCTAAAGAATTCCAACTAATAATGACGAAACAATTATTTTTAAATTTGGGGCCAATAATATGGCAAATAACTAATTATTTCGTTAAAGAACAGTAAAAACTGATGTGACTAAGGGGGAGATTATAATTTGCGCCGATTCATTTGAGCTGCAGGATCCCTACCCACCCTAATTATGACACGAATTTGAATAAAAAGTATCGACAAACAGTAGTTTTCAAAACTTGGAAACTGGAAATTTTCGTTCCGGAGTAATAGGAAACTTCTTTACATAGGTAAAAGAAATACAGATTCGAATTTATTAGTATTGGTAACAGAATAACCCTAACCCCGATCCTATTCCTGCTACAACTAGCAACTAGCAACTAGCAAACTCAATACAAGGCGTGAATAGTGAAGCTAAATTTCGTACATCAGTGAAGATAGAGTATCTCAAGCATTAGTTTAGTGAATATATGCAAGCTAATCCTAGACACAAACTCTGCACTGAGACAGCTTCAAATTAATTGCCTTGTAAATACGCTGAGTAGCGTCAATAAATAAAGTAAGCTGTGGAATCGTGCGTTTATAAATAAATGTTGCAGGACGGGCTTTGTTGAATTTCTCAATAATAGATGACCTTCCTAAAGTTAAGTGAAATCAATTTACATTAATCTAATGGATATTTCGTAATAAATGTAATGAGGTATAAATTTCAACTAGTAAGCGCGTTATACATAACATTATATAAAGCCTAACCATTTAACACAATGAATTAATTTTCAAACATAATATCTGTGAATAAGAAATTTATTATTATTTTCAAGAACAACCGTTGGTAAAATCAACAAAGCAAACTATCCTATCTAAAAAAATATTTATCAAGCCAACTATGTTTATTTTATAATATATGTATAATGTTATTTTTGCGTGAATTTTGACACGTAAATATTTCATAGGTACACACTACATCGTAGTATATAAAATATAAACATTTATTGTTTCATATGTTTGAGGTTGATAGACCACCTTGCACATTTGAAAGTTTGAGGGGCGTGTTAGTATTCAAATTATCCCTCCCCCTAAGAACGGGAGGCAGGAGGGAGACCATAACACTTGGTGCAAGTGTGTTCCTAGAGAAATAGTTGAGGGATTGTTTGAGAACCTGAAGATTTACTCTGTTCAATTTAAAAGTAAGGACTCAAACAATGTTGTAAATGTAAAGAGGTGTGTACATTCCTATTTGCTTGCTTTTGAATTTCAATTTTTTAGTCGACCCTTCGGGGCAAGAGCCGTGTCATTCGACGCGTCACGATCTACTGGTGGGGAATTGACCATTTTTTCAGATACTTCCTTATCATTTATGAAAAAGTTTGATAAATCGTATTTTTGGAGTTTTTTAAGTAGGTCTATCTATAGCACGTTTTTTGCTTTAATCTGTAATTGTTTTAATCTTCTGTAGAGGTAAACTAGTATAAATCACTCATACAAATCTTCTTGACTAGGCAAATCTATTGGCTTCATTTTACCTGAATTATTCGAGAATATTCTGCAAGAATTCTATAAGAATTATTTTCCTGACTTTATTGGCAGTGAAACGCTATGAATCACTATGGGGCATGTTCGACATAAACAAAGAATAAACTGCGATAAAATATATATATCTGAGAGCTCTCAGAACATAAGATGGCGCCGAGGAGATTTCATATTTTCGCTTCACGTTTTTAATCATGATACCTGATGCCACTGATGGTGGAAAACAGTTGTTTCCGAAACATGTTTGGCGTTGAACTGAAGCCGTTGAAGCTTATGTTTACTTGTCTGGCTAATGTTTGACAACTAAATAATATTCAAACGACTTGTAGTAGATATAACTCTGCTTCTTGTTAATCATGCAATACCACAAAATCTCAGCTACCACAAAATCATGCAATACCACTAAATAATCTGATTTTTAAATATTTTTTTAAAAGAAGTTTTTCTGTTGTAAAAGACTTTGGCATTTCACTTTTAATGACCAAGGATGAACACGAAAAAGATATTGCGTGGGATGCTTTAGTTAAACAAGACGTGTGATTTAAATGAACGAGCCAGAGAAATGTATTATGTTTAAACATTTGTTTTTATTGTGAATTCTCGTAGTATAAATAAACATTTTAAACTTTAAAATACCCGGTGGAGGCGCCAAGCTAAGTTACTAAGGATTATCATATTGGAAATCTTTTGAGATTTTGGCCACGTCTTGATCATTCGGTCCCAGTGTACGGCCTGGCTTAGCAGATGGTTGCGGAGGGGGGGGGGGGAGGGCCCCAGATGGGTATCGGCGGTCACCGGTCCCCTGCGCAGACCATTGTTCATTTTTCTGTCGCTGCGCACGATGATGTATCAGCGGCTGCCCCACGGGACGGGTCCAGGCAACGCGGAGGTGTTGCCTGTGGACAACGGGAGCCGGTTTACATGTGGCAAGGTGATTGGTTGGAATTAAAATGAAGGTTGCTACGCGTTCTGAGAAATAACTTCGTGTTTGTTTGTTTTTTGACGAAGGAATCTCGCCAAGTAAAGCACGGAAGTGTGAGGGCACCTTTGGTTCATGTAGGTCAATAACATAAGAAAATAACTTTATATGAAAGCTGATGACGACCCAGAAGTTTGGGCAACGACATTGTCTTCTAATATTGAATGAAACTATGTTGACAATTTTTCGAAAACGTGACAACGGAAGAAAACTGCACAACTGCCAACTTGAGAGAAACTGAGATATTCATTTAAGCGTGAAGATTTAGTCTTCTTTTATTGTATATTAAGCAATGTTTCATCAAAAAGAAACTATAAAGCGCGAGATGCTTTATTTATTTGAACGAGACGTCGTATGTATTTAGTGGAAAGGAGGGGATGTGTGCAATCAATAGCTTATTTTTCTCGAATTTGCTTCCTCGCCCGACCGTGAGTCTTTGGAAAACTTGTGTAAACATTCATTTTTACAATTGACACTTTTCATTTTATTTTCTTACGTTATTTAAGAGAAACAGTCCACCTGGATAGTCGAGGTGGCTAAGAGCGTGTACCGACTCAGCGCTTCAGTCCGCAGGGTCGCAGGTTCGAGTCTTGCCTTGGGCTTGGTTGTTTGTCGCTTGTTTTCCATGTGTGTCGCGGAGGGCCTCGCGTTCTGCTGACTTCTGAGGAGCCCGCAGGGGTCAAGTTTATGGACAAATATGCGTCCCATCAGGTCATAAAGGATAACCGGTGGTCGGCTGGAGATAAGTCCTAGAAAAAATTGCGAAAAAACAGATTTGTTTTTACTGGAATCGTCCTTAGCAAAGAAAAATGGAACAAAAGGCCACGAGCTACTTTGATCTAGGTGGTTAAGCGGATGCAGTATGGCCTGACGTTTGTTTTTCATTGTATTTCCTGCACAATCTGTCAGTTGCTATTGCTATTTTATTCTACCTCATGTTTCAAAACTTAAATTTGTCCACGGGAAGTTTCCTAATTTGTTTGTTTTAAATAAATAAATAAAATTGTTAGTTTTCTATAAACATTGGAGATTGTTATTATAACCGAGATTTTTTTCAAAATAGAACATTGCGTCATTTTGCTTGTCAACTAAATCAATATTTTTATAAACGAACACGACTTTAGATTCTACTTCTGCAGCTGGTGATTATAAGAGAATTTATTTATGTTGCAACAAGAAAATGAACACAAGAATCACCACTTTTTTATGGTTTAACAACAAAATGAACGCATCTCAAAATGAACCACCATTTTTATGACAACTAAATATTATCTTATAAAAGTGCTGAACACTTGAATTTAGATTCTACCTCTACAGCTGGTGATAATAAGTAAACTTATTTACGTTGCAACAACAAAATGAACTCATCCAAAAATGAACCACCTCCTTTCCCGAAATTCGTGAAAGACGTACTTGCTCAGCGAGTGATCCCAGAGGGTGATTCATTGCGTGCTGAAGCGGGTACGGGGCGTTGGTAGCGGGCGCCAAATAGGTGTCTAATGAGAGCGCGAAATCGTCCCCCCTCCCGGTCGCCCCTTTGTCCCCCACCCCCGCCACCCGCGTGCGCCCCGCTGCTCCTCCGGCCCCCCCGGGGGCGGGGGGCTGGAATCCACAAGCGCCACACGGCGGCGATCGCATCTCGGAGGCTCGCGGCCGCTGGGAACCACGAGAAGGGATGAGTCAGTGTGCGACGCTCGATATTCGAGTTTACTCTATGACCAACTGAGGAATCCACACAGATTGGAGATAAGGTTTATACATTTCGAAATGAAGGTGCTAACGTATTTCTCTTCTACGATGTGTGTTTGTATAATGTTATTTTGAAGCCATAAAATGTCTTGATATATTATTTTATGATGGTGATTTGAACATTTTCCGTGAGTTATGAATTGAACTTATACGTCCAATAACTTTGAGTGCAATTTGTGATGACTGATTGGTCGAAGATTTCTTCCCAGAGGAGAATAGAGGCATAAAAGAAATCTTCATTTTGAAATGAATTTCTTTATTGTTTTTCATTGAATCCATTAAGTCCAAGAGCAGACAGACAATACTAAAAGAGCAATGAAAGTTAATGAAGATTATTTCTTCTGAGTCCCATGATTATGTAAAAGAGGAATCTCAAATTCTTTGGAATATATGACAGCAAACAATGACAGCAGATCATTATTTCTATTTATAATTATGAAACACCGCATTTGTTTAGAAACCACATTTCTTACTCACAATCAAGATTTAACAAATTTCAACAACGACGCTTACGACTTATATAATATTTTATTTTTCAAACAATTCACAAAATGAGATATTTAGGTACGGAAATTTAACATAATGGACAATATAGAGTAAGAATTTTATATTGCAAGAAAGTAAATCCATTTTACAAAGTTGACTTATTTACACAAGCACTGTTACTTTGTCATTTGTAATTATATTTTAGTTTTATTTTAAACAATTGCAAGACTTTTTTGAATTTTTTTTTAATTCAATGAAATATCAATGACAGATTTTCTTGAGAACAGAGACCAAAAATCATTATATACTTCTCATTTGCGTATAGACCGAATTAATTTACAAATCGGCGATTTCTCCAAATATTTTATCCTACAAAATATTGACAGTATTTCGGTCACTCACCAAATTTCATGTTTGAACAAATTCGATGAATATTAAAATTGTCTAAGTAATTGTAATTTTGTATATTTCTCGAGCAATGAGGGTTGTTAAATCTTGAGTAGAGCTGATGATGCTAATAAAATAACATTACCAGCTGACAATGCTGATAAAATAATTTTAATATTAATCTCTAATTTGGTATGAATTCCACGACTATTTACTTAATTATTTTACCAATCAAGTACAATCTCAGTACCTAATTTTAAACCAAGTAAACTGATCTCTTAAAACGCGGATATTTTTTAATATCCCATTCTGTCTAGAGTACCATTAAATTATAATATTTGGTTCTTTGGTACGTTGCTTCATGGTATTTATGTGTATCTACTTAACATTTTTTGTCTTACATTGTTTTAGTGTAGTGACAAACTGAGGGTAAACTAATGACGTTAATAACTGTTGTAGCGCATATCGAAACTGATCAGTTTCATCAAGATATATATCAGATGTACTTATTAAACGCAGGTTGTCTTGTGCCGCAGTTCAATAGCTATGAAGCATGGGAGCCGCCTCGACACATTTTGCGCGGTCAAATCTTAATTGACACATTTAATCTCCGGAGGTTGCAAACGGGACGAGCGATCATCTGCGAGACTAATCTCGCTCCGGTCGCTGCCACTGCTATTTCCATCGCCTCGCATGACTGCACCCACACATTCGTGCAGTGAAGCAACGTCACCACCATTATACTGAGAAACTAGAAACAGCACATACTTTCTCGAATTATTTGTAACTTTCGCAATTTTCGAATTCAGTGAAATTAAAAAATGTAGACCTATGACATTTTTTTAAACATCATTTGCGTCACCACCACTATCAATTTCCCTGTTATGTTCCCTTTCCTTCCCTATTACCTCCACCATCACCTTCCCCGCTAGTCGACGGTAAGTCGGCGCCGGATCTCGCCATCCGTCGAGGAAAGATCACCGTCATCTCCCGAGAAAAAATATGCACCACACGAGAATAATGACCTCAGTAGTTGACACGCCCGGAGTCACTAACAACCAACCAACCGAACCTATTCCATTCTCCTGTATTTCATCTTTCCCCTTCCGCGTCACCTCCACCTCTTTTTTTTTGCCATCGTCTCGATCACCCCCTTCTCCCGCTCCTCCACCTGCCCCCTGCGCCATCGCCCGTGGGCTCCGCTGGGCGCGCAACGGGCGGCGCCCCGGCGCGGCGCGGCGTCGCGGCCGTCGTGCCGATTCGGGAACGAGGGCTGCCGGGGGCGGCGGGCGCAGGCGCGCGGAACGGACGACCTGTTTGTCGCGGCATTCTTCCCGCCCCCGCCCCCGCCACCGCCCCGCCACCGCCACCGCCACCGCTCCGCCCCGCTCCCGCCACCGCCCCCGTTCCCGCCCCCTCCCCGCCCCACCCCGCACCGCCCCCACCCTGCCCCCGCCCCGCCCCGCCCCCCGCCCCCCGGTCCCCGCTCCCGCCCCGCCCCGGCCGGCTCCGTGCTCCGAACCGGCATCCTGCTCGCATTCGTTGCGGGATCTTACACTTGCTAAGTTGAGGTAGTAGGAAGTGTCGTCTAACCCAAGCCAGTGGAAACTATGGATTGCGGTTAACGTTAGAGTAAGAAGTGATGCGACAGAAGTGATCGCGGAAATGGACACAACATAACAGCTTTAATTAGAGTATCGGCTGTAATATTGAATTGGAAACATTTTTTCATAAATTGCTGATTCATACCTATGAACATTATAAAAATAAACCGACTATCAGTAATAACTCCTGGACCATTTTCTTGAAGTAAAAACAAAATAGTCAATCTAGGAAATCAACTTTATTTGGAATATGTCTCGAATTTTGTAACAATCCGCTATATTTCTATTAAATCCCCAATACTTGACTTTTGTTCTGTATTTGTTACATTTCTTGCGACTAGTAGATATACTCTTCCATATTTGTATATTGCATTGATTGTATTAATTCATGTCGGAAAGTGTCAGTCATGTTGGTCAGGAGAAATTTATTTAATAACCAAAGTATATTTTGTAAAATCTGTCTATTATTAATCAGCAATTAATGATTCTCGAACTCTATTATTCTTTTGACGTAGATTTAATCGCAGTTTTTTAAGAACCTTTTATGTGAAAGAAAATTCAATTAAGTCCCTCTAGAAAGTTGTAAGTATCCAAGGGAATACTACTGAAAACATTACCGAATGCAGGTATGGAATGTATGCTTGTAAGTTGAGGATTTTCAGTTTGTGTTGTGCCCTAATCATATATTTTGTTAACTTTTAACTAACTGATCATAATGGTAATTATCAATGTTTCATATTTGTGAGGCGTTAGAGCACAAAAATAGGATAGGTTATCAGAACTAGAACGTGGTGTGACTAAACGCTTTGAGACCCATGTGATAGAATTCATCTTTCACTTCTTGTGTTTTCACGAAATGCTCTCACTCTACTTACCCTATATCCGAAAAAACCTCTAGGTTGTCGGTACTTTGGGCATGGTCCAAAAGTCTGCTAATGGTAATTGCTTGATTCAACAACAAAAAAATAAAAATTGGGAAAATTCTCAGAATTATTTTGTATCATCTCCTAAACGAAAGAGATATTACGACCGATATTACTGAAGTTCGATAATAAGTTTAATTCCCTTACATTCTTCCTTGTATATCTTTTCGAATAAACCTAAGGGTTTAAATAATAATAATAATAATAATAATAATAATAATAATAATAATAATAATAATAATAATAATAATAATAATAACAAACAACAGTGCCCTAGGAAAAAAAACAAATAACAGTAAGAAGGAACTCGTAGAATAGATCGTCTAAGAAAATAACTAGGAAACGAATATCCCTCTAAGGTGCTTGAAATTAAATCAGAAATCAACTATTCTACATATTTCCCGCACTGCCAAACTAATAATGCCCAATCAAATAAATAATTCGCAAAATGCCGTTTTTAATCGCCATGTCTTTCTGTGAACCAACAATAATACCAGCAAATAACAGATATAATACAAAGCACAAAATCAATAACCAAGCAATTTCCACGCTTCACCGAGTCCACGAATTTCCACTCCGCTCGATTCCTCTCTCGAGCAATCCTCTGGTTCCTGGAGCGGCTCCCAGCCGTGAGGGAGATAGCGTCTCCTATCGCAGCAGCTGCCGTTCTAATTCCGTTCGCTGGACGTGTCAGGTGGCCTTTTGCAAAGGAACGTGTTTCCCGATGCTCCGACGATAGAGCCGCGCACCGCATCACGGAGCGGAATGCTCTGAATTCCCTCCGCTGCCGAACAGAACTGTGAACAGCGAAGACGAAGCGTCGTCTTTGGCAAGTGCCTTTTTATGCGCGGTGATGGAGAGATTGTTACTTGGGGCGAACTGCGCTCTCAATCGTGTGCAGAGGAGAGAGAGAGAACAACCGCTCCATGAAACATATTTTTATGAGTTGGGTGTTCTCTTCTTATTTTGAGGGGTCTGCCGAGCAATGGTTGAGAGGAGTTACGCCCAGTTTGTGCCTAACTGAACCCTCCGAGTGTTGACGTCGGGCGGGCGCAACGAAGTTCGTTTTTGATTGATTGAATTTTTCGCGTTTCCGGGCGCGTCAGCTGCTTTGGTCATTAGTCCCGTTAGTGTAGTGCATGTTTTTTCTTGGGAGATGGCGGTGATCTTCCCCCGCTGGATGGCGAGATCCAGCGCCGACCTGTCGTCGGCTAGTGGGGTTGCCCCTAATCAGAACTCTCCCACCAGCAGGGCACCGCCCCAGCCGGGACAAGCTCTAAGCTTCCGACCGGTATCCCGGGATATGTGGTAGTGTAGTGCATGTTAGTGTAAGTGTGTGTGTAAGGGGAGAGGATAGGACAAGGAAGAGGAAGGAGAGATCGCGCGCGGTCCGTGGCCCGTTTCATAGGGTACTGCTCCGGCATTCGCCTGGTGTTGTTCGGAGAAACCACGGAAAACTGCCAATCAGAGCAGCCGGCCGCTAGAATTCTCCTTCAGACAGAGTCTGAATTCGACCTAGCTGGAAAGCTATTGTCGAAAATCCTGCCGCCGTGGGGAGTGGGAACCTAGGACCTCCCGGTCAGAGGCGCTACAGTGACATCAGTTGATGCACTGAGCTACCGCTACCGCGAGTTCGTAATGCTTTGCCGTTGCGCGAGTGAATGTTGAGAGAATGATTAGTGAAAACTATTCCGTTCATTACAGAAACTTTAATAAATATTTATTTAAAATGACGTTACTTTTAATAAATCATTGAACTGAGATCTCAAACACTCGACAATAAAGCATAAGATTTCCATCATTTCTTTCTCAACTTGACGAAGGAATTTATCTTCAGATACTTATTTTTCATTAATTAGAAAATGTATGTATATATTAGGCGTTATTGGGTCGGTAGACCGACTTTGCCGGCCAGCTATCGGTGTCCCCCCATGCCTGAGCCTAGTTAAATTCCCATGCTTGGGGGTAAGAGCAACATGAGGCGAACATGACGTATTCTTTTTCCCGTAACTGACAAGAGAAAAGATTTAGCTTTTCTTTGTCATACAGCTACAGAAACTGGGATGATTTTAAAGGAAAGCTACAACTCTAGTTTTGCCTCGGCCGGGAATCGAACTCGTGACTACAGCTCGGGAAGCTAGTACGCTGCCCATGAGCCATCCCAGAGGCACCAATTAGAAAATTAAATAATAATTAATATATTTCAAAATGTGTACGATAACTACGGATACTTGCTGACTGCTTTGGTGTAGGTTCAAAAAAAGTAGGAGCTGCCGTGGCTCCTCCGCTTGCTAATTACCGGTTGGTATAGAGAGATTTTCCTAAGGATGAGCCAAAGTGACAGCTAGTGCTGGCAACGTAACTGAAGGTTCTGTGGTCGTTGTGCCCTTGAGCCCATTTGACTCCCTTCCCGCGTTCATTCTTTTGCAGTTGGCTAACTTGTAAATGGCTTCGACACTTCCTTTTGTGGTATCCTTGTATGACAAAAATATAGTGCGCTGCGAGAAATAATTGACATTAGGCTGTGCAGTGTTATGTGCTCTTCTGTAAAAATTATTTTTTTCTTTATATATTTTATTGAATTTACTTTTTATGTGATAAATATTATGTTTATTTTAAAACCGATGCGAGATGCGTACCGATGCACGTGTTTCCGGCTTAAAATCATTTTTCTTTTTATTTACATTCGTGGCAGTTTTCTTTTACTGATTGTGAGAGCATGTTAAGAGACTTTCCACATACGCAATTAAAGTTAAATATTTCTCGGACTCACGAACGTGCATATACCTCAGCGAAACTCAGACTTCATAGGGATGCTTTCATTAGCACTTTACGAAGGGGCGTGACTGAACAGCTGTCGCGGCGGAGAGATACTTCTCTGAAATACATGTGATGTTCACTTGTTTTCGCGAACTGTCACTTTGGCTCATCCGTAGGAAAATCCTTCTATATGAATGGAGCTGCCGCGCTACCCTACTGTAGATGGGCAAGTACACACCGATATTGCGGGCCCGTGGGCCACTCGGTGCCAGAGTAGGAGAGCCATGATAAGTATGGCAACCGTAGTAACCGTGACTGGAGGTTAGTCAGTCACAGGCGGCGGGAGCAAGTTACACAACACCATCATATTTTACCACACAATCTATCAGATTTTTTTAAAATATTTTCACTTAATCTCGAAAAGAGTTCACAACTCTGTGTGACGTACTATGGACAGGAGGAATGACTCGGAGGAGTTGAAGATGGAAAGGTACTCATAATCTTCAAAATAATTTCTCCCGACCTTCCTGTTAAAATTTATTTGCGAAAGGTGGAAATTGTTTTATTGAACTATTTTTTGATATAGGAAAACTTCAGTAATGCTTATTCCAAAGAATTGCAGAATTCCAAATAGAAACATCTATTTTACTTTCGCAACTTAAATTTTTCTGTAAATTTGCCGTCAGACTACAACACACTTCCTTGAAATCTATTTTCGTATCGATGATATGTTTTACTTATTTTTTTAAAATAATTTCAAAACGGTAGATTTATTGACAATATTTTTTGGCATTGAAAGTTATTAGAGTTAAATATCTAACAGCCGAAATATTTGTAACAAATTTATGAAAACGTTATGTTCAGGAATATGTGTAGTTACAATTAAAAAAAAATTAAACTGAATATCTGGCAAGTGAAAGTTCTCATGTAAGAGACAGTATTGAAAATAATTAATACAGGTTTCTGATAAATAGTTTAACGCTGAAAATTTATTCGAAAAATTGAAACAAAATGATTGTCTCACCAGAATTTCTTATCGAATGTTTTGCTTCATTACAATACCTTGCATCCCACTGGGTACTCTTGCGTCGTCTCTCATGGAATGAGTCATTATCTTGTTTGTGTGAACGTACGTTGAAGATGTAGTAGACACATCCAAATGCCTATTATTTGAATTTACGCGGACTCGTCTCTTGTTATTTTTCACATCAGTTTTATTATATCCATTTCCCCTTTATTGTAGCATAGCACAAAAGAAACTACACAAACGCGCGATATACGCAACTTCTACGAATGAACGATTAACGCCTGTTCATTTTCCCGCGAAATCGCACATTTTGCGTCCGCGCTTCCAGTAAATAACGCCGATCAGGCGAGCAGGCAGCCTTTGGAGTGGCAGTGGGAAAGTCGGTGTCGACGCTGCCGCCAACCCAATGTATTCAAATGCCCAAGCGGTTCTCTCCGTAATGAGATTCAAACGGCTCCGAGCCAGAACACGGATTCGCACGGGCCGGTCAGCCTGAGAGATTGCTTTCGACCGCTAAATGGTTTCTATTATTTTAAAACCCGCTTCATTTTTCCCCCCACGGCTTCGCGTCTTCGAAAACGTTGCTACGGCAGCACGGCAGTTTACTTGATGTACGACCGCGTTTGTGAGGAATGCGTGCTTAATCGCCTGCACACACTCGCTCGTCGCCGCTTCCCCAGCGCCATTTTATTTCATGGCGAAGTTGTTTAGAAAATGTCTTTGTCGGTTCTTCGTTTTTTTTTTATTTCTTCTTAAGAGACGCGGATCATTACAACGTTCTGCCAACTTAATAACGTGAAGAAACCTTCAGATGGTTGGTAGGATGTAAGAGGCATGTGTGATGGCATGAGTTTTAAAGTTCCATATTAAGTGATTTGGAGGAGGCGCGAGGTTTTTACGCAAGCGTCTGATTTCTCGGCGAGAGCTTAAGGGGGGAGTTTCTTGCTCCTCGCGAAATTTGTGGAATGTCGTCGAAACAGCGCCGCGGAATGCTATTACGTTCTCAAATTAATTCGTGAATACCCTGTCGGACAGGCCGGCTGGAAAGATTTTCACGTAGTTTTATTTCCCGGGGCCCCTATCGGTGATTCTGTTTTTTGAGAAACTGATGTAAAGAAAGAAATAAAGAAAGAAAAAAGAATGAAACTCTCGCGAAACGCGCACCAGGGAATACAATGGGCTATGGCATTATAAAACACTACAAGGAGACAGATTGTTTGACTTTCCTTCGGCAACCGGGCCCAGGGGAGCCAAGAATTTTTAAAGGTTTCGGTTTCTTCAGAGAGCTCCCAGGACACAGAGGGACCGGCGGTGGCCGGAGGGGGCGAGGGGGGTCGGGGGTCGGGGACGGGGGGCGACGGCGAGAGCGGCTCGGCAGTGCGCCCTGGCGGGACATCGAGATAACGTCATCGCGCAATTTATTTCGCGTAGCGGTGCGACCCTTATTATAAGCAGCGTGCCGATCTGCGAATCCCATCGCGCCAGAAAACCCAACGCCTCTGAATCCATTAGCTCGACGCGTTTAAACAGCTGGTTCAGAGCAAATTTTCCGAAAACATTTATGTGCGGAAGACCGCTCGCCGCCAGCAGTCCCAGGGGCCTTGTCTATCTCCGGTCCCCCCCGAATACGTTTTATATTGTTTCCCGAGCGGACAACTTTTTTCACGCGCCGTAAGGTATGATAATACCCGCGCGCTCAGGGACTTTGCCGCGAACCGACAATCGCTTGGGAGATAATGAAACTTGTACACGTGTCATCCGAGCGTGTTTCTGGGTTCAGGCTTCTTTTCTGCGAGAGGATATCGCCTTCCACAGCGAACTTTCAGTCCCGACACGTCGCACAGCTGCCCAGCGGAGATTTATTGCCGGTCGCTGCCAGAACCGGAGCCATATCCCTTGCTATACAACTCGCGGTACACATAGAGCACTTGAAGCATTTCTTTTACACGATATGTTTCGAAAATTAAGGGCAGAGTAATTTTAAAAAGTCAGTCGCTTAACCGGTTTGTGTTTGTCTTTGGAAGCTGCAGTACTTAACGCGATATTTTATCTGGAGCGGATATCTTTTTCGCGTCTTGGATACGGTGATTTATTTACCTGGCGTGGCTGGAGGAACAGTATTAAGTGTTCGGAAGCTAAAGAATCTAGATAGATATAAAATGTGTGTATGAGACGATGGTAGTACCGGGTTGGAATTTGCTATTAGAAGACGAAAACCATTACGCCGTAAAACCAGCTGTTCTGAGATCATGTTGATGGCGCTTACAAATCTTCCGCAGCGAGCCGAGAAAAGAATTCTTTGTATTAAAAAACATACAAAACACTTAAATCGAAGCCATCGTGGATTAGATAGCCATGTTGGAAAAGAAACGAAATATCTTTCACGCGATTTGATCTTGTTTCGGAGTGCGATGTTTTATTAGACAGTAAAAGTGACTTAATTCAGCAGCCTTCACTAAGACAGTCCAAAAACCAAATAGAAGTTAAGATTCTATTTCTAGTTTTTTCTGTTTATATCAGCAATGAAACCCGAAACACGGTTATTAATATAAATGTAAAATAATATTTTGTTAGTTTTGGAAACAGTACGATTAATGAGTTTGATTTAACGTTTTACAATAGATAAGAGTATTGAAATGTCTTATTTATGATAGTTTTAAATGGAACATCGAGGTAATAATAGAATATGAAAAAGAAAAGAATCACTGGTGGAATATTTAACAAAACTGTTAGATTAAACCAAAATAAGTTAAAATGGATTTCTTAGAATAGTAAGTTTTCAATTCTTATTTAGTATTAAATTTCCATTCAATATTTTTCTAAAATCGTATTCTTTCACTGTCCTGAAAATACAGGCTTTCTAATTCGAACAAAAAAATTAGTGGGAATGCAAGACATACAGAAACTTTTTCTCTTCTTTAGTGTTATTACTACAGATGATGATGATGATGATGATGTGATGATGGTCATGTAAGCTCGTTGAATCCGTAAAAGGGCAACGGCCTTCTGACAGAACACAGGGGCGGTTCTGCTTAAAAGTTGACCCAGTTCTTGAGAGATTTCTAGTTTTTACTCTCACATTTACACTTTAAATATTTACTCTTGCAATTACTATGGGAATTTTCAGAAATTATAAAAAAGGGCATAACATCGTTTAACCCTTACGATGCATAGTCATGGGAAACTGCATAAATACAAATGCAGAGTATCGGAGGTCCTGGGCAATTCTCTCGCGAAAAATGCACATAAAATAATTTTTTATTCTTAATAACTTCATTTCTTAAAAAATTCAACAAAAATAAACTCTTAATGTTGAACAAATGGTTATTTATTTAAATAACTATTAATAGGGTCTGATAGCTCTGCATATACATTGACGTAATAGAATCAAAGGGTATAGCCGAATAAGGCGGTGAAAAGTGCCTCCAAACCAAATCGATAATCGCGATACCCGAGTGAAAGAGAATACAAAATGACGCTGATTCACAAAAAATCAGCCTTCAAGGCCAATCAGTTGCAGAAATACAACGAGAAACGTGTTTTGCATGTTTTATTTTTTCTTAGCATCTATTCTATGTATTAGGCTAAAAAATTGCAGAGACGGAGAAACATAGTTGAATTTGAAGGTATTTTTGTCAACGAATTTTGACGCCAAATGTATATAGAAAAAAATAAATAAATTTTTGAAATTCCGTTTCGACGTGATAACGTTGGAGTACTGTTTCAATGTTGTATCCTAAAATATAACATTCTATAACAAATTTTGTTCAGATTTTTAAACAATTTGGACGGTAGCGAAAAAAAATAAAACTAATTTTTTCAGTTTAAAAATTAGAAATTCGTGCCTACATGTGTTTGGGAAAAACGGCTTAACCGATATTTAATCACAGATTTAAATACGACATATGAACAGAAAATCTTAGAGGTGTTACATCGATTATGTACTAAACTCAATCGGAATATACTTCGTGGAAAGCATGGTGGAAAAAGATCAGCTAACTTCAGCTAATGAGTCGCTAACTTCAGCTAAAGACTTCAGCTAATGAGTCGCAGGCACCAGTGGGGATCATAATATTAGCGTGAATTTTAAATGCCAAAATTATCACAGTTACGAGTCATTGAAACAGGAACAGATAAGCACTTCTTTTAAAATATTATATATTTTATTGCAATTACTCTTTCAGCATGATACACGGAACAGATGCTGAGAAAAAAATAGAACATGCAAAACACGTTTCTCGTTGTATCTCTGCAGCAGATTGCCCTAGGAGGCTGAATTTTGTGAATCTACGTAATTTTGTATTCTCTTTCATATAAGCATCACGATTATCGATTTGGTTTGGGAGCACTTTACACCGCCTTATTCGGCTATACCCTTTTAGAACCTACTTGTATAATTTATGAGGATTTTTATTTTGTCAGTGATGAATGTAGAAGTATAGAAGAAAGATTACATAGAGGGCAAGCTATCAGAAATGAGCACAGAGTAAAAGACGAAATAAGAATTGTTACGGCCTCGGAGGCCTCAATGTGCATCCTACGTTTTAAGATGTACAATTGAATGAATTTATTCAGAAAACATCCAAGCCAAATAAACGACTGAAAAATGACTTGAAAAGTTGGAAGATAAGTTAAAATTTCGAGCAGCAAGGATGCACGCCAATATTAGATGTGCGTGGAATGTGCCTGTAGAAAAATTAGAAAAGTTCTACTCGTTCTGTATAAGAAAAACAGAAAATTCCAAAAACATTTTTTTTCATGCCGCTCATTGTCAAGTATCAAAGACTAATGATACAAGGAAAGTTTACACATTCTGACACAATTCAATCACTATTTGCATTGAATCCAGATTTCAATATTTTTCTGAAAATATAATAGAAGTATTTTAGATTTACCAATATTTGTACATGTATGCTGTAGAGAAATAGGGCAAAGTCCTGCTGTTCCTTTACCTTAAAAACATAATGTACGACATAAATTCAATTGAATTTTTTTGTGCAAGGACACGAGTCAGACGATTTCTGAACGTTGCGTTTACATTCACGAACAAATCTTTGTGTTTAAAATCATTCTCCGTAATTCAGAAAACTCGCTATATTAGCTTTTTGCTAACACAACCTTACACTCACGTATTCTTGAAGATGAAATGTAGAACGCTTTCAATAGATCAACTACAACTCACCCAACGAAATAATGAAGAAATGACGGAAGATAAGCGTTTATTCGATTAATTTTATAATTTTATTGCAATTTAGTATTTATACTCCATACTTTTACTACAAAATCGGTTAATATTAAAAAGGGATAAAAACTGAAATCCACTCATTTAATGCACAAATCACGAAGTTTGGAAAACTCAAACTTCTTTCTCAATGAAAACCTTGTGTCTCAAATATAAAAACTTTTGCAAATATCTAAAGTTTACAGGTTTTAATGAAAGTCGAAACTCTACTATGCTTAGAAATGAACTTTCTTCTATCTGAGGAAAAAAATTCTACAAAAAAATTACCACATTCTAGAGTTTGAAAAAGTCTTAGAGGCTTTCTGTAGAGTACCTCCAAAAATTAATATATCTTAATAATCAAAATAAACTAAATATTTTAATAATCTTAATATATCTTAATAAACTACTACATCTCACTTCTGACGTATTTACCAAACAGCCCAAAACCTTCTAATCGAACAGAGTTATGCTTGACACACTCAATCATCAATCCATCAATTTTCAGGTAAAAAACTGCATGTCTCTCTTCGCGATCTACACCCATGTTATCCATATTTTGCAAACCACTCATATCTTACTTTTGACGTGTGTGCAAGTTTCAGCTGATTGAAACCACGCACACGGATTTGACAACTAGCATCCGAGATTATATTGTTGATGTGATTCCAATTTTTTTTCTTCTCCCTACACAATACTATTGGCATCCCTATATCATATGAGTATAGGGAGGAAATACGAGTATAGTACGAGTATAGGGAGGAAAAGAAAAAAATACTGAGTTTGCGCGTAATGTTTAGATCAAACACTCAGAATAGTGCATACTTCAACGAATTCGTAACGATAACAATTATTCAACCCTACCACTTTGGTTATCTAGGAGCAGGTGTCGATTTTTTCTAATTTTAACCTTTGTTCACAAGGGAAATGATATACTTTCACACGACTGAAATATATTACGACCCTAACAAAAACATTTAAAATGTAGATTAAATATTTAGTACATCAACATATTTGAATGGTTAGACCAGCTTAACAGTCACAAATAAAGTATACTGTTCCTGTATTTGATATTTGGTATTCACTTAAGAGTTTGTCTGTCTTATCCTTAAATTTCCTCTCAGCAGATGAAGGGGCTGATTTAAAATATTGATCATATTTAAAATGTTTTTATTTTAAACTAATGAATACATTTTTTCTCTTGGAATTATTAATATTGGTCTTCATTTTCCAAACTTTAACAGACATTTTAATATCTTCAGTATAAACATTATATATCCTAGCGTTTTATTAACATATATACTAATTGAACTAAATTTATTTTCTGGTAAAATTCAGATACCCGTAACAAAAGATTTGTACACCTATAATACAAGTTCTTATTTTGGTGTTAATATTCCTATCAATAGAACTGATTAAAGATATACGTCTTTCATTTTCATATTGTGCATTTCGTTACTGAAACAAGCACCAATTGTTCATCATTATTAACGCACTCTTGAAAATATCTCAATGTATGAGTTAATGCGGTGCAAAATTTTAACACGTGGATATAATATTTCAATTTATCATTCTTGTTGCATTATATAGTACATCGTTCAGAGCTTTTATAAAGTGTTTAATTATTTCCTCCGGAATAAAATTGTTGGATTTCCTAACTTGACAGTCTACTGTTTTGTCTGTTCTGGGACTTCCAGCTGCCTCAGAATCGCGCTGAAGATGGCCGCAATGCGACCAAGAAAGATTTATGCAAAAATTAAACGACTAAACGACGCCTCATCATAAACGAAATCATCATAATTATCATCACCATCATCGTAAAGGACTAGGCCAAATGGCCTGCTTCGTCGCCAAGAAGATCGTCTCTCCATCTTCTTCTAGGTCTGCCTGGATCTCGAGTTCCTTCGGGTGGTAGTGGAGGAGCTCATTTGGTAGTCTCTCAGGAGTCATCCGTTGGATATGAATGAACCATTTCTCTTTTCGCTCTTGGATTCTCATATTGAGGTTGAATATTTTTAGTTCGCTTCTTATGTGGTCTAGAAGCGTACATCCTGCAACAGATCTTAGAAATTGCATTTCAGCAGCCTCAATTTTCCTTCTATCTGAGCGATTCCTGCTCCAATTTTCGCAACCATATTAGAGTACAGGAACCGCCATCACCTTGTAAAATTTCATTTGTGTGTCCTTTCTTACTTTGTTCTTAAGATTTATTTGGATTGTTCCACATATTGCGTGAAATTTATTGTTTTTTTCTGGATGTCAATGTTTTCGCAGTAAGAGATATTATATCCGAGGTAGTTAAATTCTGGCACTTGTTCTAGTAAGGTTTTATCTACAACTATTTTGCACCTCAAATGATGCTTGCCCACAAAATCCATCTCTTTAGATTTCTGAGTAGATATCTGCAACTCGTAATTTTGTAGTATATTTTATACATTTATACAAATATTGTAAGTAAGCTTCTTTCTTATCAATCACAAAACCTTGCATTTCTTCATTCCATTTCTTGAGCATTTTACTATTATTTTTATATTTGCGTCTTCTACCTCGTGTTTCTAACGCTGATTGACACATAACTTCCTTGATATTTTGTCATTCTGTACCAACGTCTCTACCTAACGGTTTTTCCTGTATTTCCAGGAACCTCAGGAGTATAATTTCCTCATTCTTTCCTCTTTCAGCAAATGCGTTTTATAAGTGTTCTTGGATTCATCATGAATTTTTTTTCCTCATGGGACCACCTTGCAGGGATATTTAGAACTGATTTCACTAGATAATGATCTGTCCCTCTTTCCGAGCCCCAATGGGCTCGTGTGTCTATTGTAGATAGGCAAGCTTCTTGCTAGCAATGACGTAATCAATAATAGATTGGAACCCTCTCCTGCGCAGGTAAACTTGTGAATATCATTGTGGATTCGGTGGTATAACGGTCAGCGTACCGGGCTGTTGTACCCGAGTTTGCGGGTTCAAACCCGATCGAAGCCGTGGATTTTTAAGGGCGAAAAAATCCTTCGTACGCCTTCTTTCGGAGGGGAAGTAAAGCCGGATGTCCCATGTAGTAGATTTACTGCATGTAAAATATCCTCAAGCCTAAAAGAAGCCTCTGAGCAAAATTGAGATCAGCCTGTTTCGTCGCCCAAAATAATACCTCCTTTCTCCGCTAGGTGGTGAAAGAAGCGTAACGAAATTTGCGTGGTTAGACGGAAGAGCGGGCCTGATGGCCCGAGTCTCGCCACGTAAAATAAGGCATTAACTAACTAACTAACTATCATTGTGACAGTAATAAGTATTAGTTATTTTCAAGTTGTTGAAGGTGGCAAAATTTCTGAGACATTTCCCATTTTCATTGAGTGCCATTTCTCCTTGATTTCCTACAATATTCGAAATTGAGATATTTCTGACTTGCATGAAGATCCCCACAGATAGTAAAGTCATTTCTGTTGGTCATATTCAAGTATTCCTGTAAAATATTTTAAAACTTTTCACTTTCTTACTTTCTTCTGAGGTATACACACCTAACACTGTTAGATATTCTCTTTTCAATTTTAATCGCAATATTATAATACGGTCGTTAACAAAGTTGTAGCTTTTTACAAGTAGCCAGTCTTACTGTTGCGGCTATTCCAATTTGTTTAATCCTTTTCCGTTGCTGAGTTATAGTAACAAATGGGACTAGAGTAATAAAGAAGATATATAATAAAAATTCTACTGGAAGGTTCTTTAGCGTAGGTCATAAATGTAAAACTATTTTATATATATTTCCGACGTTTGGGACATTTATTCAGCCATCAAGGAATTATCTGCTTTTCGGTTAGTTGCTTTGATCCCTAAGCTACCAATTATTATCAATGGAATAATCAAACTTCATTTTTCTTTCAAAATCTACAGAGGTCCAATCGGTTTTTTCGGGGTGGCTGTTGAATCTAAATGTCTTCATAGGCTTGGAAAGAGAGAAAGGGCTGAAGCCCTATGAGCATTCCCCTGCTTGGCTACGCTTTGCAAATCTATAATCGTAATTTTGTATCATTAGGAAGAGGAGAGAATCCCTATCATCTGGGGCACCTATTGATCATTGCTCATCACTTTGCATCACTGATATTAACTCAAAATAATGTGTTACAATAATACGAAACAAGCAGCTATTAGAATAAAGCTAATCCTTCGTTCTCAAAATGGATACTTCATTTAAAACCTTATATTGTAATTCAGGAATGGAATGTAAGTCGAAAATTTATCGCATTTCTCTACCCTTTTATACCGATAGCGGTAGCTCAGTGCATCAACTGATGTCACTGCAGCGCCTCTGACAGGGAGGTCCTAGGTTCCAGTGCTGACGGCGGCAGGATTTTCGACACTAGCTTTTCAGCTAGGTCGAATTCAGTCGCTCTCTGGAGGAGAATTCTAGCGGCCGGCTGCTCTGATCGGTAGTTTTCCGTGGTTTCTCCGATCAACACCAGGCAAATGCCGGAGCAGTACCCTACCCAACGGGCCACGGACCGCGCGCGATCTGTCCTTCCTCTTCCTTGTCCTCTCCTCTCCTCTTACACACACACTTACACTAACATGCAGTACACTAGCACAAATTCCGGAAGACCGGTCGGGAGCTTAGAGGTTGTCCCGACTGGGGCGGAGCCCCACTGGTGGGAGAGTCTTGGTTAGGGGGAAACCCCACTAGTTGACGGTAGGTCGGCGCCGGATCTCGCCATCCAGCGGGGAAAGATCACCGCCGTCTCCCGAGAAAAAACATGCACTACACTAACGGGACTAATGACCGAAGCAGTTGACGCACCTGGAAACACGAAAAAATCAATCAATCAATCTCTACCCATTTATGTGTAGAAATGTGTGAAATGATCACACGAGTTCAGCTGGTTACACTGATTTGGGAAGGGAACACGGTTCTTCATGGGTATTAACACTTGACTAAAAATCATTTTTTGATGCTCAATATCATTGTCATAAATTTCTATGAGCTTCACGTTGAGCATGTCATGGCAGCCATAGTCAAAATTATATTGATATACCCTTTGTCAATATTATACACACATTATACTCACATACACTATATTATTATACACTCCTTGTCAATATTCTATAGATATCATACTTTCATTTATTATCCTTGACTTCGTAGGAAAGTAGCCAATTTGTCATTTGATACCTCTATCAAAAATGTAGTTAGTTTTTTTCTGACAAAGAAATGTGATTTTTTAGAATTAGTTCAACATTATATCAATAGTATTTATTAATCGTATCTTTAAAGTTATAATTTCATTATTTTCGTATTGTGTTTTCTTTCCAAATAAAGGCATGAAGGTTCCACGTAAGAAGAAACGGTTTCAAGGGAAGAAGTTGCCTCCCCACCCCTCCCACTTGTTTTAGGCTGCGAACGCCTATACCCATGAACACTAGTCACGAGAAAGCTGGGACAAGCATTTAACCTGAGAAAACGAAGGATCCCATGTGCAGCTGAAGCGTCCCAACACCTCGACCATCGCCCTCCAAAGGAACGCACCCTCCCGAGGTATGCGGCTCCGCCGGACCACGTGACCGCGCGGGAGGGATATAACTTACTACGCTGACTTTGAAGTGTGGTCGCTGCGGACGCGATTGACACAACTTACAGTTTCCGAAATGTTTGTGGAAACGAGCCGCGGCCCAGGCGACGCATCCGCCCTCTTTCCCTCTCCCTCCCACCTTCTCCCCCGCCCTCCGTCCCTCCCGCTCTGGTTTATGGGCGCGCCCCACCTGGATTCATGTAGTGCGGGGCGGGTCCTTTGTAGCCTGCCGCCGTCCGTGAGAAACAACGTGTTTCTTGTCCGCGTCTTAAATACTCAATTCAATTCACTATCTCCATTCAAACTGGCGGCCGGTCAAAGGGGCCTCCCCGACCAGGGGTGCCAACTGGCGCTCCTCCGGGGCTCTGTGGAGCAAGTGACGTGTTCGCTGGTAGAAGGCGCCACGTGAGCGTTGCGGAGTATGGTGGTGTGTAATGACAGCTATTCTAAGGGCAGACGAATGTTGGTATGTGGAACTTGATGGGATCGCGACTCATGGCGTAATGTTTTGAGCGCAGGGCCTCCATAGCTGGAGTCCGCGTTCGATCCCCGCTCAACACAGCTGGACTTTGCGGTGGGTGGAAATAGCTCTGTGCATGAGATCTCTGGTTCGCCCGTTTTTCCTGCCTCGATTCGACAACTTGCTATTTCTTCAATAACGGTGTCCTATACTCATTGCCTTGAATGGCCTAATTGGAGGTTCACCGGGGCGGTAGCTCAGTGCATCAACTGATGTCACTGCAGAGCCTCGCCTCTCACCGGGAGGTCCTAGGTTCGAGTCTCCTGACGGTGGTAGGATTTTCGTCACTAGCTTTTCAGATAGGTCGAAGTCAGTCGCTGTCTGGAGGAGAATTCTAGCGGCCGACTGCTCTGATCGGTAGTTTTCCGTGGTTTCTCCGATCTACACCAGGTAGTGCCGGAGTAGTTAGTACCCTTCCAAACGGGCCACGGACCGCGCGCGATCTGTCTTTCCTCTTCCTTGTCCTTTCCTCTCCCCTTACACGCACACACACTAACATGCACTACACCACCACATGCTCCGGGAGACCGGACGGGAGCTTAGAGCTTGTCCCGGCTGGGGCGGTGCCCCGCTGGTGGGAGAGTCCTGGTTAGGGGGAAATCCCGCTAGCCGATGGTAGGTCGGCGCCGGATCTCGCCATCCAGCGGGGGAAGATCACCGCCATCTCCCGAGAAAAAACACGCACTACACTAACGGGACTAATGACCAAAGCAGTTGACGCGCCCGGAAACACGAACAAATGAATCAATCAATCTAATTGGAGGTTCTCTGAACCCTACCCAATGAAAATAAATAAATAAATTAAACTTGTTAAAGAAAAAGTTAGGCATCAAATATTTCAACATAACAAAGTTTTAATTTCATATATATGAAAAAAGATTGAAGAAAACTAAGAAAATTCAAGATTTAATGAGGAATTTTAGTTCATGAGATTCCAGTTTTGTAATGTGTACTGTAATCATTCCAGATTTAAGTCTTTGAGTATTTTAACAACTAATGTGGTTAATATTTTAGTTAGAAAATCATGTTTCTTTTTTCTCCTCTGTGATATTATATTTCAAAGACACTTGTCACATAGTCTTCTGAGGATATTGGAGAATATTTCTAGATTGCAGCTGTACAGTCCAGAAATTGTTCCAACTAAGTCTTCATTTAGCAATATCGAAATAATAGAATATTCTGCTTCAACAGTGCTGAAGACCACGTGAAAAGCATGAGTGATTTCTTTAATATCCCTATCTTTATTGGGTATAATATCCACAATCTTTATTGGGTTGCATCTTTTCTTAATTTTCTTATCAAAAAATTTAGGAAATTTCTCTGATAAATGAATGATGTAAATGGAACAACGGTTAAAAATGTATTAATTCTACAATTTAGTATAAAACAATTCTTAATGTGTTTTGAATTTCCTAAGCGTACATGAAAGATATGTCAATTTAAAGATTGAATTGAAATTTATTTATTTATTTTCATTTGAATAATTAACGGTATCTAATGAACATATCAGAAAATATTCAAGACTCCTGGCATGAGCACTTTAAAACGCATTTTATTTCCCTTCAAATTAAAATGTTGTTATTCATTGGCCCTTATATTATGGCTAAAGAATCTACGACTACAAATTACACGATTTTGTGTGAGAATATCTAAAATTGTAGTCCAGTGCTTAGATTTGACAACATTTTTTTAGTCTTTCGTGAAATCAAAAATGCGGAAACTTTGTCAGTAAATACAAAGCAAACTTTTCTTTTAAATTATTACCATTTCAAAATAACATTCAGATGATTATGAATTTATATGTTGGCAAAATGAGTGAAAAATATGATTCCGGAATGTTATATTTGGAATAAAAAGCTATACATACAACATTTTTCTACTACGTAATTGAATAAATAATACACAAAATATTTACAATACTTAAAATATTATCCCTTAGCAGTTTGATTCCGCCAATGAGTCTTCAAAACCGACTGTTAAAACACTTTTTTGTGTATTCCTTGTAGTCTTCAGGAGCTATCACGAGTGACGTAACAGCTAAGGGCCCAGAAGGCCGCTAAAGACTTTTGCTAACGCTTCCCCACCCCTGAACAAACGAATCTCGCGGAGCGCCCGGCTGCTGCGTCGTTTTGTTCCCGGGGATATTTAACAAACCTAAATAGCGATCCCCTTTATCCCGAATCGGGCGGGGGAGACCTCTGGAAATTTATAACCCCGCCGGGCTCGGAAAAGGGCAATCTTGATATTGGGCGTTCGCAAGAAGTGGCGATGCCCATATTTGTCCGGTTGAATGTATATTCCATTATCTTCGATATCGGTTCTATTCAAGAGCGACATTTTTAGCACGTAAAAGTGACTAGGGTTTTGCACGGGCCTTGGAGGACCTCGCATTAGGTATTCAGGGTGCTCCGAGGATGACACGGGTCGCAGACAGATGAAAATCATGGCGCGAGGGAGCTGCAAACATCTCAGGAACCTCTCTCACCAGAGGTTGCCTTCCTTCTGTTGTTTACTCGTTTCCTCACGGCTGCCGCAGTGAATCACGTTCACCCCGCAACGAATTAAAATATTATAATAGATTGTCTGTGACCGTCGCTGTATTTTGTTCGCGGCAGTTGGTCCCCGCGGCTGGAGTTACTTCGCGTGTCGTTAGCGACCCAGCGGGTGCTTGGTTCAATACGAAAATATTAAATTAGCATGCGTTTACATAACTTAAGTGCATTGCGCTTATTAGATAGGCATCGTAGGTAGATTGGAAGGTAGGGTTCCTCCTTATATAAAATGAATCTTCCTTAGTGGAAATTGCTTGAGAAAGATTAATGGATATTCTGATCTTTTGTTTACCTTTCGGACGCTGCCTTGTTTGTTAACGTGGGTTTGTTTATTTTATTATTTATGTAAATGGCTACAGATTGCCAGCCAGAAGTGTTCATATTACAAGACTTTTTTTTTGGTCGGACGTTGCTTAGAGGGAGAAGCTGTGCAAGTAACATTAAACTCCGCGAGTCTGATGGAAAAATTTATTTTCTAGGGAAGTTTGTTTCTTCTTTTCCGTCTTCGATGAATGTTTTTCATGGGGCATTCATTGTCTAGCAGTCACCCTACTATGAATAAAGTTAGTATTTTACCCCCACATTCTATGGTTTTGAATCTGAAACATTTCAGAAATCAAAACTATGTATATAATAATATTGTTCATTATCTAACAGGTTATCACTTTTTTGTAGGAAATATACTGGAGTCATTTAACGCTCTAATCGTAATCAATATTTAGGTGTACTATTAATATAAATTTGTGAGATACTTTTCCTACCCTGAAAATGTTTTTACAGGCTTCATTCTCTGTCACGTTACGTGTTAATCTTTGCACGTTGACTCTCGTTAATGATTCATAATTGGTTGTTTCTAAGATTTACGGATTTTTTTCATATTAAAATATATTCAACGAAAAAGGTTTTTAATAAATTCTACTACTTTAGGAACTCACTTTTTGTGTTATAATAATAATAATAATAATAATAATAATAATAATAATAATAATAATAATAATAATAATAATAATAATAATAATAATGACCTTATTTATGTGGCGAGACTTGGGTCATCAGACCCGATCTTCCACCTAACCACGTAATGCATAAATTTATAGACAATAAGAGTTTTTCTGCCGAAAATTCGCCGTTTTCTGGCGCACGATAACAAATCTTTCGCTTCTTAGGAAGAACTTCGTGAGGCGAGAAAGGAAAAATTAAACAGCAAAGCGTAATTCAAAGAAACATTTAGTAAATAAAATAAAATTCAACTTGTCAAAACCGTGCACCGCTATTTCTTACAAAAACAGCATTTGTTCATGACTAAATCTGTTTTTACCGGAAATACATTAGACATGGTCTTCCAAAATCATCTATTTTTCTTCGCTCGTTTTCTTTCGAACTGATGAACTATAGGCCGAGTTGATATTGTCTTCTGATGCATAAAAGTTCACATTACAAGAAGGCAGCATTAACTCCATTTTATCAATTTTGGACTAATGCGAGAAACCCTTGAATTGTGCATTTATGGTTTAACCATCATGGTCATTAATGGTCATTAACCATCATGGTCATTAATGGTCATTAACCATTATGGTCATTAATGGTTTAACCTTTATGGGGTTTGCGAAATTATAATATTAAGAACTTAAAGCTCCTGGTGGGAAAGAGGACGTTCCGAATTTAACTGAATGTACCCACAGTTCGCTTGCCAGGTATCGGAGAATTTCATTGCACGTTATAGTATGCGTTGAAGGCCACATTATATTAACCATAAAATCTTCAAATGAAACTCTTTTCTGCTGCACGTATTTGGAATTTCTTTGAAGTTATTGCAATAGTAGTTTCATTTTTAAAATTTTGAATAACAAGCGGACACTTTAGCATTTTCTTTCTTCTCGTTTGAGTAAAATTTCAGGCAAAATTCTGGAAGACAACCAAAATATTATGACTGTCGTTACTTTTTGTAACAAATATACCACGTAATATTACGTAATATACCACATGTGATTTAACGCTAATCTACTTTGGTGAATATAATTTGTGTTTAAGTTTATAAAAGATATAATTCAAGGAGAAGATATACTTTAAATATAATTTGAGTTATTACAAAGTATTTTCAGTGGTTTAAAAAAAATTTGATGGATTCACTCAAAAACTTAATATTAAAAATAAATTTAGGAAAGATTTATAGTATTTTAAGTCACAGTACAATATCGTTTAATGCATTACTATGTTGTGGAAGTAAGTTGGCATTTTTACTTAAAAATGTAATCGGTTTAATCATTAAATACAAATATAAATGCGAGAAAGTCTATTATTTATCCATTTGTAAAGTCAGAAATTGAATGTTACTTATTTCATTGAATGCACGTATATATTTTGTTACACCAACTTATTAATTAAAAGCTCCAAAAAAGGTAATAAAATCCAAATTTAAGCGGTGCCTGGCCTCTGGTACTGCGTGGGAATTTTATACCGTGGTATTGCTGAAGTTAATAGGTGCAATTTCTATATTTTGTGAAAAAAATTCTTACTTTTGTCTGTTTTTGTTCAGTTTCCAAAAGCCAATTTCATTTGATTGTTAAGTTAATATACTTAAATTCCAAACAGTTCTAAATTAAACTGAATAAGATATTGTAAATAAAGTGTACTTACTTTTACAGATGTGAGGTGAGAATGGGCCTGTGATGGACAAGGGGGAGATGGCGACGAGGGAGAAAATGAAGCTGAGGCCAGATGGGTGTGGATTCGCCCCACTGAGGAGGGGTGTCGAAGGGTGTAGCCGTGACTTGTTGACAACAGCTACGGTGACGTGTCATGGAGGTGGCGATGGCGGTTGACACACTGGTCACATGGACAAGACCACACTAGCCTGCTCACCAACAAACAAAGCCGACGAATTGCCTTGCACATGGCATTGTTGTGCACATGGCTGATCAACCAGAGAGGTGGTGTAATTATGTATGGGGTACGAGGTATGGTGTAAGAAATACACATTTGATGGTTATTTAGGTGAAATGCTAAGTTTTCTTTATTTTGTACCTGACGATGTGGATAATTCTAAGTTGCTGTATAAAAAGTACATCGTGATGTCACATCATACATCAAAACGAAAATGTTCGAAAGATATCGATATTGATGTTGGTTCCTATTATTAAATTTAAAGATTACGAAAATTGTGAACAATGGTGGTTTAATTTATCGTGTCTCAATGTACTGATGTGAGTGATGATTATTAAAAGATACTATAAAGTATTTAAACAACATTTTGTAGATATCAACAACTAAATATAGTTTTATTCAAAAGTTGCATATGTGGTACTGATAAAATTTATTTAGTAACAAGGACTCTCTGAAGAAGTTTCATTTTTCGAATCTGCTTGAGAAATAAAATAGTCCGCGCAAAATATTTAAAACAGAATGAATTGGTTTGCAGTTCCTTTACTCGTATTCCACATTAGATTCGATTCAATTCAAAATGTTGAATAATGAGAATTGGGTTTCATAACGGAAGTGAAAGGAACATATAAATCACTCTACTAGAAGGGATAATTTATGGAAAACGTTTAGGAAAGTTCACTGTGTGGTGTAATACGTCAACTCAGTCAACTCCGTCAACTTAGTAGCTAATATAGCAGTATCACTGTTAGATTCTTTTAACTATGTGAATAATGTTTCCAGCACTCGTAGTAGTAAATTAGTTCTTGATTTCGTTTTTGTTTGGAAGTTTCTTCATAGTACACGTACGACAAAGTTGGTTTTGGGGTACGTTTAAAATTCATGTACAATGTAAAGAAAACACTGGAGTGACATGAAGCTACAGATCTACCGCCTTGCATATTGACAATAATCCGAGAAGTATATACTTGTACGTTTACACGAATTTGTACTAAAAATTAATGTAAGCAACTCGAAAGAAAGTGTGTTTGACTTACTCATTTCAAAACGCTGGACTCGGCTGCTACCGTCGCCTCGCCCGTCGAACGACCTCGCTCTCCATTCGTACGACAACAATACACTTTGTGTACTAATGGCATAAATACTTCCACAATAGTGCAACTTTGGTATGTTTAGGTAAAACCGCCCTTAGTATAGGATAAAATAACATCTCAAAATTCCCAATTACAGTCGAATTATTACTACTTAATTCACGGCAGGTCGAACTTATTTGCTTCACACCGTATTGTGGGAATTGTGATAAAGTGTTGTTGGCATTATATGAAGGAATAAAAGAGGTCATCTCCGTCAACTTTGTGTATTGAGATAGCCGGCTTTCGATGGCTTTGCCGTCATCATCAGTCTACAATGTAAAAAAAAAAGAAAATATAAATAAAATACCAATCTAATACAAAATAAAATAGAAAATTACATTAAACAATGTGAAATGCAAGGGAATATTATTGTGTAGTAGCAAATGACATTACAAAATATACTATGCAAAGAGGGGGTAATGTAATTTTAATAGATGCATTAAAATTTTTAATTATTGCAGAAAAATATCAGATAAAATTGCGAAAATTGAAATGCAGCGGGGGGATTAATATAGATAATAGATAGCAGTTCAAATTACAAATTTTAAATATAAATAAAGAAATACACATTATTAGATTGCAAAAGATATCGAAAAGGGGGAATAGTAATAACAATTAAAACCAATAGCAAATGTTATTACAAAAGTGGAGAAATAATAAGTTGAGCCGACTTGCTTATCTCGCTGCTTTCGACAAAAGTTGGAAGACTTTGACCAGAAAAAACATGACGCGGTGTTTTTATTGCTTTCTGGATGTTCGGCGAGTCACGCCGTATGTCATATGTGCATGCAAATCTCGCCAGAAAATGGAATTCCTTAAATTCGCGTTACAGACCAAAAAATGTATCTTTGACTTCTTTATTATGTTATGTGTGCACTAGTATAAAGTATATACGAGAAGAATTTGATCTATGTATTTTTTACATTTATTAATTCGTTTTTTAAATATTTTATACTGTTTTACTTAACTTTCGTAGTACTAAAAACTTACATTAGTCAACTCTATTGTTATCATTGGGACTATATCAATATTTTATTGTTATTTGTGTGTAAAATTAAGGAAAAGTTTTGGCCATACTATTGATACTGTTTTTTTTAATCAGAGCCTGACAAGAAAGTTACTTGTTCTTTTCCGAAAAGAGACCATAATCCCTTATAAACTAACGTATTCTAACAGCCATCATTTCTTTCTTTTATCAATTATTAACGTATCTGTGCTTTGGTGTGGTTTATTTTGCCCAAATATAAACGAGAACAAATAGTAGAATTTAATGTTCGAAAACGCAGTTGTGCCAGCTTGTAAGTAGTTAAGTTACAGAATTACATGACAAAAAATACTTGCACTGCGTATCGAGCCGCTCATTTCGTCCACAGACTGGCACATGATTCTTCATCTCCTTTTTGAACCAATCAGTTAAACGAATTTCTTGCATTATTGTATTTGAAATAACATCTAGAATGAACCACACGCCGCGGTGCGCCGTTGGAATGAACGCCCACTAATGGCAGGCGAAATTTGAAAGCGAATGCTGCGTTTACCCGTACACCAACAATGAGTTAATGTAGTACGATCATATTTTGGTACGGTAAAACTTCCTAGAAAGACCTTCAGAGATCCAACAGGCAAAAATTGCTTAGGTTTTTGAGAAAATAAAGTGTTGTTGTAGCTCTATCAGTTTTATATTTTCATTTCGTCTGTTTGTTCTCTTTCTCCACCTCTGTTCCCCTTCTTTCACCATCACCACCACCCCATACAGCCTGAGAAAACTCATAGCTTCGTTTGTCACTGTACCTCTGACAGAGAGGTGGCAGGTTTCAAGTCCCGTCAGCTGCGGTTTTTCCACATTAGCTAAAACTATGTGAAATTCAGCTGCTATTTGAAAGAGATTTGCAGCGGACTCCTGTTTTGCTTAGTAGTTATCCGTAGTTTCTCTGATCAAAATACCGACAAAGGTGCATCAACTGATTACACTGCAGTGCTACTGACTGGAAGGTCCTAGATTTCGAGTCCCGTCGGTATCAGAATTTTGACACTGGCTAGATAGCAATGTCGAATTCATCTGCAATCTGGAGGAAAATTCTAGTGGCCGGCTGTTCTGGTCGGTAGTTTTCCGTGGTTTCTCCGATCAACTTCAGGCGAATGCCGGAGCAGTACCCTAACAAACGGGCCACGGACCGCGCGCGATTGTTCGTTCCTCATCCTTGTCTCTTTCTCTCGCCACACCCACGCAGATTTGTACTACACTTCCACACATGTCGGGAGTTTGGAGCTCTTCACTGCTGAGGCAGTGGGTCACTAGCAATGCTATCTGGAGGCAGTACGGAGCAGGCCTGTGGATATTATGTTCTAATGAGGAAGGCACAGGAGCAAATCTCCAAGAATACAACAAGCACTCAATTAATGGGAGCAGTTGACACGTCCGGAAACAAAGCAGAAAACAAGCATCATCAAGCTCTTCTACCCAACTGCTGTGTTTAACTCAGAACTAGTGGCTGTCTCGATAGAGATTTTGACCGGGAGGTCCTAGGATTCCAGTCCCGAGTTTTTGACGCTCGACCAGTTCCAGCTGGCGAGTTTTTGACACTCGACAAATAACTAGGTCGAATTTAGTTTCCGTCTACAGGAATTGTCTAGTGGTCGGCTGCTCTGATCGGTAGTTTTACATGCTTCCTGCAAGCAATAGTAGGCAAATGCCGGAGCAATATCCTTACAAACGGACCCTACGTGATTATTATTTCTTCTTTCTTGTCTTATACTCCTACAGACTATACTACCACACATGTCGGGAGACCTGTTCGAGAGTTTTGAGTTTGTTCCGGCTGTGGCGGTGGCGACCATAGCAATTGAGGTGTTATCGAAAACATCAAAGTTTTAGGATTCGAGTCTCGTCGATGCTAGAATTTTAGACACTAGCTTCATAGATAGACAGAATTTAGCCGCTGTCTAGAGGAAAATTCAGTACGAGTAGTACCCTACCAAACAAGTCATGGGCCTCGAGCAATCTTTCCTTCCTGTTCCGTGTCCTATCCTCATCCATTACAGGCATTACTGTACAACACATACCGGGAGACTGGTCGCCAGATTGGAGCTTGTCGCGGCTCGCACGGTCGGCGCCGGATCTCGCCATTCACCTGGGAAGATCATCACTACCTACCGCGATAAAATCATGCACTAAACTTACGGGAATAATGACCTGAGCAGTTGACGCACCCGTAAAACTATCATATCAATCAATTTAACAATGAAACAGGACACATTAATCGATCAATCAATTGTAGTGTCAATAGGGAGTTTTTGCACGTCTTAGCGGTCAGCAATGGACTGCAATATCGATCATCTGCGCACGCGCAGATGCACAAAAGTGATGCAAAACTTCAACTGCGCATGTGCAGGTGATAGTTCGTTGGATTGCTTTAACGTTAGAAGGTGCAAAAATTCTCTATTTTCAATCCTTCTTTCTATTCATTGTCATCTCCCCTTTCTCCCTTTATCTTTCCTTTCGTCTTTTCTCCAAATCTCCCTTTCTGCCCTGGCCTCTAGGCGGGCGACGCGGGGCGGGCGACGCGGGGCGGGCGACGCGGGGCGGGCGACGCGGGGCGGGCGACGCGGGGCGGGCGACGCGGGGCGGGCGACGCGGGGCGGGCGACGCGAGGCGGGCGACGCGGGGCGGGCGACGCCGGGCGGGCGACGCGGGGCGGGCGACGCGGGGCGACAAAGAGCGCGCGGGGCGGCGGTCGGCGTGGACGAATCGTCTCGCGCCGCCCGCGCGACGCGCTCGATTCCCGCGTCGCGTTTATCGCCGGCCGCCCGCTTTATCAGCGCCCGCCGCCCCGTCGCCCCGGCCGTAATTGGCCCATTCCGCCGCGTGAGGGCGCGCGGCGGTCGTTAGCCCGCGCCGAATAAAGATGTCCGCAGGACGGGACGCGCGGCTCAATCAATTAGACAGGAATGCCTGCGATGTCGCCGGTCGGTGGTCATCCCGCGAGGCGGGGGAGTGCTGGAGGAGGTGGGCGGGGTTAGTGTGGGAGAGGAATCTTGTTTGGGAATGTTGGTACGAAAGTGTTCCCGATATTGGATAGAGAAAAAGAAACGACAGGAAAGAGTGAAGGAAGTAATATGAAGTCACTTGGAGTTAATGAGTGAGTTAACTTGCAGACGTACCGTATAACAGACATTCATACACCAAACAAAGTAAATAAATGTAGTTAATTTTTAATAAACAAAGCTAAATGATCCGGAGTGTCTAATACAAATATCCTCTTCACGTTCTTCATGAAGTTCTTAACAATACTCGTATAAATTCAACCATTGATTTTCAATTCTGCTTCCAGTTATTCGAGGTCTTCATTTGAACATGGGATAATGACTAATTTCATTTTCCAATAGAATGTCGCTCAATTACTTAGGAATTCTAACAATGTCACTTGCCGGTGGTAATCAACCTTTGGCACTGCTATCAAGTGTGTTGTTCTCTAGTGACATTTTGTCACGAACGGCAGGTTGAAATCTCCCATCTCTGGAATCTGACCACAATTAACTTTAGTTGAAGCGACGCAGTCGATAATATAATGTAAATATGTTCACTGTATGGGCGATAGAAAACGAAATTTGTAGACCTAAAAATAAATATTTTGATACAAGAAAAATTTCGCCGCGAGCAGGATTAAAATGTGTTATACTCCTGGAAGAGAAACTGACGCAGATTGCAACAGTGGATCACCCAACACCGCTGCTGAAAACCTGAACGCACGTCCACTGATCGAGTCCTTCTCATCACTGGTTTCACTGACGCGCTCTGCGTACAACACTACAGGTCCCTACTGAGGTCATTATTCCCGTAACTGTAGTGCATGTTTTTCATTGGGAGGGGGCGGAGATCTTCCCCTACTGGAGGGTGAGATCCGGCACTGACCTACCGTCGACTAGCGGGGTTTTCAACAACCAGGTATCTCCCACCAGCGGGACACCGCCACAACCGATACAAGCTCTAAGCTCCCGACTGGTCTCCCGGCATGTGTGGTTGTGTAGTGCATGTTAGTGTGAGTGAGTGTGTAAGGGGTGAAGATAGGACAATAAAGAGGAAGGAAAGATCGCGCGCGGTCCGTGGCCCGTTTGTTAGGGTACTGCTCTGGCATACGCCTAGAGTTGATCGGAGTAACCATGGAAAACTACTGATCGGAGCAGCCGGCCGCTAGAATTCTCCTCCAGACAGCGACTGCATTCGACCTAGTTGGAAAGCTAGTGCCGAAAATCTTGCCACCGTCGGGACTCGAATCTAGGACCTCCCGGTCAGAGGCATTGCACTGACATCAGTTGATGCACTGAGCCACCGCTCCTGGTGACACGATGGCGCGTAGTGTGTTTCTGTCAGCGACTATTAGGCCAAGGAGGGAATGCAGTTGATTCATCGCTCCGGGGTCCACGAATAACAAAGGGGCCCAGAGGTCTCAAGGGAGCCCAAAACGTCCACACAATTTTTATTATAATTTGCACATTTGTTCGACTCATTTAATTTTTATCGAACCTTATCTTTGTCAATTCCTCATGTTAGTATTTTCTTACAGTTAAGTCATACGTGGGCCACAGTATCTATTAACTAATGTTCTGAGACAGCGAGTCCTGGAAAGTGGACTGAAATGAATGCTGTGAATAGCCGTGCGCCGAAGTGTACACTATCTTTTCTAAATATACCGATACAATCGATTGTAAGAGATAATAGTTTACACATAGTGTCTCTCTGTATGGGCTACACATGATATGGATCTTGCACCAGCATAGGATTTTCTCTCGACGGCCCTACCAGTCATCACTCGCATTACGGGAAGAGCGTAGAAAGAGAATCATTCGAGAAGTTAGATTGTCGGCATGAGTGTAGAGCAAGAATTGGGGGATGAGATTTCACGTTTGAGAAAATTGGAATGGAAGATGCCTAGATATTAGTTGTGAAAATCTTAAGATTAGATAATACGAAAAGTGATTTTGAACAAATCAGTGATGTATTTAATGTATACACGTGTAGTGACAGCGATTAAAGAGTTCCTTCACGTCAAGAAATAAATCGTTCGAGTAGAACAACCTTTTATTAATATCGGCGATGTTACGTCAAAAGTTCCACAAGGAAGTGTTATAGAGCATCTCCTTTTCATATTTTTTCGTAAATGATCTCACAAAAAACATACGTTCGAAAGTTCAATTATTTGCAGACAACTGCGTGTTACACCAAGTTAAAAATGTTGCAGCAGAACTTAGAATTTTTGCAAAATTGCGCTGAAACTACTGATATGAAATTAACGGATGGAATGAAAATTAACCTGTTATTGAATAGGTTTTGACTTGTTGGAATCCATGTAGACCTATTCAGAAAGCAAATCGAGAAAGAATTGGAAAGAAAGCTTTCAAGTTTACGTACGGGAAAACTCATTAAATTAGTCCCGGGAACTGCTCAAAGCAAGAATAATGAAAGGGAGGCTTTGCGCTTTGCCTAAACCGTACATAGGCTAACCGATTTGGCTGGAAATTCAGAATAGATCATAGAAACCAACGTATTTTGGTAAGGAGGAAGATTAAGGAACCGTAATCCCAAAATTAGAACAAAAATGCAGAGAACAGATGTAAGGAAATTTTCATTCGTCAATAGAGCTACAAGAGATTACATATACGAACTCGTAACTACTTGCCAGCAGTAATTTCCAAAACTATTCCTCGCAATGTCTGTAGTATTAGAAATGTGTTAGAATTAATTCAGCTTGAATTAGAAATCAACTTTAGAATCTTACTCTTAGTAAGTTAAATTAGTATGTGATTTGAAATGAATCAGCGATTTTTTAAATTTAAATTTTAAGTATTTGAGAATCTTATTAGCAAGGTATATGTTGAGAACTTCTCCTTATAAACATATTTTTTATGAACAATGGCCTCGTTTTTCTCTTGAAATTAGCGCTGTTTAGAAGTCTCTGCTAACTTGATGCAACGATGCTTAACAATATATTTTTTATCATCGTCTTGATGTGCTCTTTGTTTTCGATGTATGAGTATGCTTCTACTAAGGATGCTTCTGTTTTCCTCATACGTCACTGAATTCATTAACGTCATCGTACTTCCAGTCGATTAGTATTTTGCAATTTCATCCTAATAAATCTTAACTTTAATGGTGCTATATACGGGTAGAACAAGTGCTACCTCATTGATAAACAAAGCGATGTTTCAATCGCTGGGTTCTCAACAAGCACATAAGTCCGTTTCTGAAAAACTACATCAACGTCAACAATATATTTTCATTTGTGCTCACCATCACCACAAGCTCGGGAAGGTAATCAAACATTATGAAAAGATAAAGATTGAAGAAATTTAATAGAGCCATTACTGGCATAATCATTTCCAAGAACTATGATAAGAAATAGGAACTGAGCCTAAACAATTCAGATAACTTCTTAGTTGGAGAAACGGTATCAAACGGAAAATATAATACCTCTGCTAAGATTTGATCGAACATCCATTTATCCAAAATACATTTGTTATTCGGCTTTTACTTTTGTCAGATCTTGTTAGTACCAGAACATTCTGATTTTTGTCTCAAATAAATAATAAATAACGAAATAATGTAATCTATATATTTAAAAAAATAAGGTATTCTGCCATGGCTTCGTTTAGAGCTTCTACTGAACCGATTGTAGTATTTTTTCCTTTAAATGAATGTAATCCCTAGATGTGTTATCAGATATTGTTTGTGTTGATTCACCAACATGTACGGTGTAAATTAGTTAATTATCATCATTCTTTAATAGTACGCTTATCAGTAGTCAATTGTTTTCTTCCAAAGGGTGCCTGTTTCAAAATCGATTATATGAAACGCTAGATTGAGTCCACGTTGCTTCATGGTGGCGCTGCTTGATGTTTTGTTTTGATTGTTGAGATTTGTTTACAATTCGTCACGGTTTTGTTTCAGTGTAATAATTGCATTGTGGCGTTGACAGTTTGCATATATTTGCTTTTGTGATGTATTTTATAGAGAACATTCGGACAGTGGGTTTTGCTCGGTTGTACTGAAGTAGTGAAGTTGTTCATAGGTTATGTCAAATCCCGAATCGTTGCCCACGCGCCCCAAAAGACGCAAACGAACATTAACTGGACGCAGAGAATGAAAAAGTCAGCGCAGAAAATGTCAGTTTTGTTCTGCTTTGTACTTCCCATGCAAGAGAAATTCTGCAAACGTGTTTACTTTGTGTTGCTTAAATGGGAAAATAAGTTTACCTTCGAGCAATATGCCAGAAGTAATCAAATTTGTTTATAGATGATACATCAAAAAACTTTAGAAATAATATCCGTCAGTATAATAGTGCTCTTTCTTTTGTGTCATTTCGTGTATTATTGGAATATGTGGGCCATTTTGCATTGCCACCTGGTCATGGACCATACGTGTTCAAAATTTTGGGAACTACACATCACAGAATATCGGTTGATCCGTAGTTTAGGGTGGCACGGTTCCTTTGGTTCCTTTTATGATTCATTATTTCTCGCGATTCCTATGTTTATAGTTGCGCGGTTCACTATAACAACTGAATTGTTTATGTTCAATGTTAAATGAGAAGAAGTCACCTGATAATTTATTGGCGTGGAATTGTGTGTATTTTCGCATTTCAAGTCTTCTTCAAATAGGTTTGTGTGTCTACTGAGATGAAAGGTATGAATTTTCTTAAAAGTGAGTGTTACCTTTAAAATAAATTCTCTTAAAAGTGAGAGAGGTATATAATACAGCGTGAGCGCCGAAGCGACAGCGGAGGCGCGAACCAGGTCTCGAGAGCGAGGGCCGGAAGGCCCTCGTGAACGTAGCACGTTGGATCCGTCGGGTAGCGACGTGCGATAGCACGTCGCGGACCACTTGGTGAAAAAAATGCGTTGGTTAAAGAATTGTGTAGGTTATAAAATTAAATTTGTAGCGTGAAAAATACGAATAATCAGTTCACTTAATGAGAGTACGTTGCTACGTGGATTTACACGTACAGGGGGCTTTAGAGCAGTGGGGTAGTTATTCTCCCGATCAACCTTTAATTTAAATAATTATATTTATTGCTGTAACATCATGAACTTAACTACACGCGACTACTACGTATAAACAAGGATTCAGTTCATGGAGTCGATTCTCTTCTAATGAACCGAATCAGTGAATCAAAGGAACCGTGCCACCCTATACTTCGGATTTGCAATTAAATTAAATTTGTAGCGTGAAAAATACGAATAATCAGTTCACTTAATGAGAGTACGTTGCTACGTGGATTTACACGTACAGGGGGCTTTAGAGCAGTGGGGTAGTTATTCTCCCGATCAACCTTTAATTTAAATAATTATATTTATTGCTGTAACATCATGAACTTAACTACACGCGACTACTACGTATAAACAAGGATTCAGTTCATGGAGTCGATTCTCTTCTAATGAACCGAATCAGTGAATCAAAGGAACCGTGCCACCCTATACTTCGGATTTACCGGCGACGTGAGCAGGAGCGAGAATTCTTTGACAAAGCTCGTAGATAAATGGCACACGGGAAGAATGTACTCTTTGAACTAACTTTGCACTTACACACTGGGGTTCGTAGGACCCTTGTTGACATTAATATATTTACTATTTCAAATGTTTGGAAATGAGATCTATGAAGTCTTGTATATTATTGTCTAACGGAAACCTTATGTTTTTTTTAGTTTGATGTCATCCATTGTTTAGAAAAGACGATACATCCAGGAAGGTTGTGCCGGGTTTTGCGTGTGAATTGTGTATAATTATTTTTTTGCTACCTATGTTTTTCTTCTTTGGAGAAGGTTGTCAAATAGTGCAAGGTGTTATAAAGTGTTCTTCTCTGGTATACGTGATATTAAAATCTAAACAAGCAATGTTTTTACATTTTCAAATGGAAGGTCTTAAAATTTACGGCTTCTTTCTAAGATCGATTTTGTGATTGGTAAGGAAATATAGGAGTACAAATTTCTACAGAAATATTCAACAAATGATTGAATATTAAGAATAAAACATTTACAAGTTCAATAAATAACGAATATGGGTATAAATCGTCAAACATTTTGGGGTCCCCCAGACCCCAGTGTGTACTTCATGTGTGAAAAAGAATGTGTGCACACGCAGGGCTATGTTTAGATATGTTAGCAGTTATTAGAAGAAAATGAGAGTAGATATGTAGTTGTCTGTCTTTGGTATCAACTTTATTCTGAATTTTGTGTTGGCTGGACTCAATGATGTTTTGTGTTAATCGCGGAGACCGAAGGCCGGAGCTTCCCCGTAGATTTGGAAATGTGCTAGTGAAAGGAGTTGAACTGGACGGACCAAATTGACAGTTTGTTTGAGAAGTTAACTTAACCCAACTACCTTAATACGTACTTTTTTATTTACCACTCATTAAACAGTGAATTGCGAGTGTGTTTGCTTTATCCATTTGCTTTAGAGGTTGACCAAGAAGTGCTCGCGAGCAGGGCAACAGGCGAGAGCTGGTGGATGGAAATGGTAGCGAATGCGAGGGTTACCGCTTTGGATGATGGGGCTGATACTGCTTGCGGGGTGTTTTTGTATACAGAAATTAGTAGAAATGGTGTGTTTATATTGGTTAGTAGTGGGGGTAGTTGTAGGGATGGGGAGTGTGGGTGGTTGTGGATTTGATTTTGGTAGTGAAGATTGGATGTTGATTGTAAAGGTTTTGGTGTCTTTCTTGGTCACTCATACTCGTGAAGGCGATGACAAGTTTGAGGAGTTGATAGTGGAGACGGTGGAATTTTGGCTTCTTTTGTTCATTCAGCTAAAGTAAATATTTTGAGAAGTTTCGCAATGAAAGGAATTGTTTAGTCTTTCTATTTAACATTAGGTCATGAAAATAAGTATTTATGAATAGTTTTAAAGGAGTATTAATGTTTAGATTTCTAGAATGCAAGTCTCCAACGCCCATTTCATAGTTCTTGGTTCGAAATTCTCGTCAATGAATGATTAAAGCAGTTTTTCTTCCATCCTTACTTGAGTTATTCATTTCATTCTACTTCATTTCTATAAATGAATTGATGTGCCTATCTGTGATTTCAAAATAACAGTATTTTTGTTAGATTGCTTATTTTAAAAAGCTAATAGGCTTGTTTTCTATGTGTTTATTTTCTATTATATAAGAATGATTGTGTATTTGGTTTTTACACAAATTAATTTAATTCCGATTTTAATGGAAGTTTGTGCACAGGCCTTCAAAACAGAAGAGAAGTTACTTTTTACATGATATTTCTTATAACTTCTACCATCTCTCTTTTCAATTCCTTAGAGCAGAATTTCAGTGCTGATTCCCCCCCCCCACACACACACACACACAAAAAAAAAGATACTGGCATCCCGCACGCCAGAGCGAACGGTGCAGGAGACACGCAATCGTCCTCGATTGCGGCGAAGTATCCTCGCTTGTGATAAGCTGCCGGGGTGCGTTACATGGCCTCCCATACACGGCAGGACACCAAACTTAGCAGCGTGTGTAGATTGCGCAGTAAGCCCTACATAGATAGCCAATAACTCGCAAGCGTTACCAACTTTGCGCTATCTCTGTTCCGCCTATTGGCCTATCTGTTTTTTGCCTCCTAGCTATCATCACGATTTCAAGATCTTTTCCTTCTTCCACAACTGGGATGCGAATGTACACTACAATCTAGTGTATCTTGGAGAATGTTCGATAGCTTCCTAAACGAGTAATTGGATCGTCAGTTAGATCGTGAGATAGTTACATGGTTACGTGTTAGTAGCTACGATTATAAAGCGCGAGTTATTTCTTTACAAGTCATTAATAGAGTATTTAAACTTCGGATGCTTTCTGTGGATGTCCACGGAGTGCGGATGGAGCCTGTATGATTGATTGATTGATTTTTTCGTGTTTCCGGGCGCGTCAACTACTGTGGTCATTAGTCCCGTTAGTGTAGGGCATGTTTTTCGCGGGAGATGGCGGTGATCTTCCCCCGCTGGATGGCGAGATCCGGCGCCAACCTACCGTTGGCTAATGGGGTTTCCCCCTAACCAAGACTCTCCCACCAGCGGGGCACCGCCCCAGCCGGGACAAGCTCTAAGCTCCCGATCGGTCTCCCGGAATATGTGGTAGTGTAGTGCATGTTAGTGTAAGTGTGCGTGTGTGTAAGGGGAGAGGATAGGACAAGGAAGAGGAAGGACAGATCGCGCGCGGTCCGTGGCCCGTTTGGTAGGGTACTGCTCCGGCATTCGCCTGGTGTTGTTCGGAGAAACCACGGAAAACTACCGATCAGAGCAGCCGGCCGCTAGAATTCTCCTCCAGACAGCGACTGAATTCGACCTAGCTGAAAAGCTAGTGTCGAAAATCCTGCCGCCGTGTGGAGTGGGAACCTAGGACCTCCCGGTCAGAGGCGCTGCAGTGACATCAGTTGATGCACTGAGCTACCGCTCCCGGTGAGCCTGTATGAGGTTTGAGCATGGTGGGGAGAACGAGACGGAAGCGGGCGGAACGAGAAAGGCGTGGTGGGGATGTTAGATAAAATTACTTCCATTTTACACTATTATTAGAATTTATTCCTTTTCCTGCCTAAGAGACAATTGTGATATACCGGCGCAAATCGGGCAACTTCTGCTAATTCCATCATTAAAAAATTCAGATTTCGGTTTCTCTTGAAAGTACAAGTATCGTGTTGTAACATTTCTGGTCCCGCAAATTAAAATCTTTCGGGAAAAAGCAGACACTATGCGAATTCTGAATCGTCGACAGCCTAATTTCTCGAGAGTGAAGATAGCATTAGCGGAACTAAATTGTCTTGGGAAGGCGAGTCAAAGGCGGACTATACGTAATCCTAATAGTTAACCATGTCCCTTGGCAGTCTCAGCGACGATTAGATCAAAATCGAATTGATGGCGACTGTATACGATAAAACACACGAAAAAGTGAAAAAAAATGATAGAAATGAAATAAGATAAACTACGATAATTCATAAGTAGCCTCATAACAATAATAGTTAAGAAAATTCAAACTGAAATGTACTTGTTAATATTCCGGAAATGCATGAATGCTGATCAGAGAAAAATAAAAAAGGAAAACTCCCACGCCACCCAGGGCTTTTATCTTATCTCTATAGGATGTTGCTTATGTCAAGTGTCACAACAACCTGATAAGAACAAGAAATGGTACTAGTACTGAATACTGATCAAAATACGTCAAAACAAGTCCACGAGCGTCAGAGAACAAAAATAACTAAGAATATAATAACAAATTCAGCTCATTCATACGCATCGAGACTAAATATTTTCCAACCGCCGAACCGGACTTAACCGATCTAATTCAGACATTCTGAGCCCCGCAGAACCTTTTGTGTACATTGCCAGTCCGTTTGCTTTGAAAGGCGCGATCACAACAGATGGGAGAGCGACAACGCCGTTCTGTCAACAGCGCCGTGGCCCACGCCGTGCGCGTGTCGTGCGCGGTGCGTCAGCGCGCCTGCTGCACGCCCCTGCCATCCGCCAACCCCGCGCGCCCGCGTGGCCGCGGCGAGCAGGCGCGGCGCGGCGCAAGGGCACCGTAAATGCTACGCCGTCCCCAATTTGCGCGGACACATATTAGGTACTCTGACAATAATTTGCACGGCAACCGCAAAACGGCAAATTTGTGCGGCAACACAATTGGTACTCCGAACACAATTTGCGCGGCAACACTGTTGGTACTCCGACCTCAATTTGCGCGGCAACACAGTTGGTTCTCCGACCACAATTTGCACGGCAACACACTTGGTACTCCGACCTCAATTTGCGCGGCAACATAATTGGTACTCCGACCACAATTTGTACGGCAACACAATTGGTACTCCGACCACAATTTGCGCGGCAACACAGTTGGTACTCCGACCTCAATTTGCGCGGCAACATAATTGGTACTCCGACCACAATTTGTACGGCAACACAATTGGTACTCCGACCACAATTTGCGCGGCAACATAATTGGTACTCCGACCACAATTTGTACGGCAACACAATTGGTTCTCCGACCACAATTTGCGCGGCAACACAGTTGGTACTCCGACCTCAATTTGCGCGGCAACATAATTGGTACTCCGACCACAATTTGTACGGCAACACAATTGGTTCTCCGACCACAATTTGCGCGGCAACACAGTTGGTACTCCGACCTCAATTTGCGCGGCAACATAATCGGTACTCCGACCACAATTTGTACGGCAACACAATTGGTTCTCCGACCACAATTTGCGCGGCAACACAGTTGATACTCCGACCACAATTTGCGTGGCAACACAATTAGAACTCCGACCACAATTTTCACGCCAACACAATTGGTATGCCGACTACAATTTACGCGGCATCCACATAATCTGTACACAGACCAAAATATGCATGGCACCAACACAATTTGTACGTCAATCACAATTTTCATGCACAACAATTGGCACACCGACCACAATAGGCAAGGTACCATCATAATTTGTACCCACAGCCATAATTTGCACGACAACATAATTTGTACACCAACCACACTTTGTACGGCAACACAATTGGTCTGTTTATCATTGCCCCGGTTGCCGCGACTTCTTTAAATAATCGAAGGAAACCCCGTCCTGAACCCTTACTGGTGTCAGAAATTCCGGTTACTCAGGGCATCAGCTGATGTCACTGTAGTACATCTGACCGGGAGGTCATAGAGTTCGAGACCCGACGGCGGCAGGATTTTCGACACTAGCTACAAAACTATGTCTTGAGACGAATTCTAGTGATCGACTGCTCTGATCGGTACTTTTGCGTGATTTGTCTTATCAATACCAGGCGAATGCCGGAACAGTAGATTTACAAACAGGCCGCACGCAATATTTCCGTCCTCATCTTTCACCTATCCTCACTCCTTACACACACACACACACACACACACACACATGTACCACACATTCCGGGAGACCGGTCGGGAGCCTAGAGATAGTTCCAGCCTAGCCGGTGCCCTACTGATGGGGGATATTACCTGGTTGGGGTCCGCTAGCGAACCTGTAGGTTGGCGCCAAATCTCAGTATCAAGCGGGAAAGTATCACAGCCACCTCGCGAGGAAAACTGCATCACATTTACGGGACTTACGACCTTAGCAGTTGACGCGCCCGGAAACACGATATAAGCAATCAATCAAACAATGGAACTGACCTACGTCTCGCTCTTGACGAATGTTCAGCAGCGGACTGGTAATCAATATTAACTCATATAATCAATGTTAATTAATGAGATTTTTATTATCTTTAACCTAATTAACAATTTTAATAAACGGAAATTGGTCTTAAAGCTATTGATAATCTGGCATTTCTGGAGCATGAGAAGTTCTTCCATTGAGAAAGCTATAATTTTTAAAATTAGTTTAGGATCCACGTATTTTCCCATTTATCTGGTATTTCCTTGTTGATGACCATGCCTTTTTGCTGATTAATGAATAGCTTCGAAGTTCAGCAGTGTGGATGCGCAGTTCTTTCAGTATCTCTGTTGTGTGTGTGTAACTGCCCTCCCGTTGTGTGCACAGAGCACACTATCTATCTGGAGGATGAGAAGTTCTTCCATTGAGAAAGATATAATTTTAAAAATTAGTTCAGGATCCAGGAATTGTCCACATTGATTTATTAAATATCATGACTCGTTTATTCACCAGGATACTTTAGGGAAATGAAGAAATTGTGCCATTAAGGCTGTTAAAACAAGGAGGTCGCGTTATTGATGAACGTGTCAATTATCAAGCCACTCACTCTGAATATTCAACAATAACTGCAACTTGTTTGATAGAAGAGCGTAGGTCTTAGTAGTTCCCGTACCTATTGACCTTTTTGTTGACCATTTGCACCTTTCCAGCGCTTTTGTATGATATTTTGTTTAATAAAATAGTGGAACCCCGACGAAATAACAATAAATTCCATCCACTCTATAGAAATGCTAGTTTTATTAAATTATATTTCTGAAAGCAAATAAATAATTCTGAAATGAAAGAAGTTACGAAAGGAGAAGAAATGACTGTTATGGAGGATAAGATTGGTTAAGTAAGAAGTGGTGGAGAATAAAGCAGCTCGTAAGTCACGTGTAATCGATACTATCAATTCCCGCGGTAAAGCGAGACGCTGTTTCAACCGAAGGGAGTTCGATCTGCAATCTGCGTGGTGATTGATGCCTGTTGACTTGTGGACCAACGCCGGCTACGCCCTTGGCAACGCCCTTGTCTGCGCGCGGTCCCTGGGCCCCTTCAGCTCCTCCAGGAGCCCCGACGAAGTGCCACTACCTTTGTCGTGCCGTTGGCGGTGCCGCTTTGCATCAGCCTCGTATTTATGCGATGGCGTCAAACGTCGCGACACGCGATAGACCGCCCGCCCGGCCGCCAGATCAGCGATACGACGCCGCCGGTGTTGTTGCCAGCCGATGAAGGCCCCTTCTTTCCGGGGTGCTCCATATGCAGAGGCTGTTTGTCTGCGGGCGAGCACATTCCGGAGCAAGCATAGGCGAACGTTGCGGCGGAAGACCGTTTGTTTTTGATGCTGATGTAGCACGTCTTTGGACGTGATAGATGTGCACGTCAAAATGTAATGGTTGGATTCGAGTTACAGAATTGCATATAAGGTGTCTCCTTCGGTGATTTCGTGTGTATCGTACAACAGATTAGATGATTATTATCATAGCCTTGTTACGTAGCATAATGATAATACAGTAAACCCTCGTTAGTAACGAACTCGCTTAACACGAATTTCGCCGTCATAGGAAAAACCTTCCTCCCTGGCAAGGGGTTACGGTCATACAGACATTTATAATAATGTTTTCATGTGAACATAAAGGTCTTGAGCTCTCCAGTTATCTTGTATATTCAGTTTATTTGTAGGACGTCTCTGATAGAGATCCCACTTTCATCTTGCAACAGTCTAAACATATATCTCGGTTCATTGAATTTTCCCCCTGCTTGTGCAAATGGCATCTCTCTTTGTGATGTTACCCCTGGGAATGCTATTTTTGTAATGAGAAGATGATGATCTGTACCACACTCAGCCCTTCTAAATACTCTGACGTCTTGAACTATTATTTTTCTATTTTGTTTAACAATAACATAATCTATTATCGATTTTATTCTTTTCCTTCTCTGTTCCCTAGTAAATTTATGAATATCTTTGTGGCAAAAATAGGAATTCGTAATGGAACAGTTCTGCCCTTTACAGATTTCTATTAATCGCTTCCTATTATCGTTTATTATCGTTTATCCCATTTTACCTATTACACCATCGTCTTCCTTATTTCGAATGCGTCCATTGAAATATCCCATGATTAAACGTTCCTCTGTTGTGGAGGCACTAGCTATCATCTCTAGTAAGTGTTCTTAAAATTCATCTTTCTTCATAACAAGGGAGTCATCTGTAGTGGCATATACTCCAATAATTTCAAGGGTAATTCCTCAGATTTTAATGATTATTCTTATAAATCTTTCATTTATAACTTCCCAATTTTGAATGCTATTTTTCCATTTATTTTTTACTAATAAAAAGATGTCTGTCCTTGCGCTCTCTCCCTTTTCTACCCCACTCCATAAATGGTAACATCCCTTAATTTCCTCTTGTCCTTTACCTTTCTTTTTCGTTTCCGTAAGAACCACCAATTCCAATCCCTTGCCTTTAATGTCCTCAACAATCTCCTCCAATTTCCCTGAAAGTCTCTGCACATTGCACGTTCTAAAAGAAAAAGTCCGTTTTCGTAGTCATTGTCGATGTCCATTTATGATTTCCGAGGCTGTATTTATTCCAGCTAACGTAGCGATTTTTCCTTTTCCAAGGTAGGTTGCTGGCCCATACGCTTAACCCCCATCCTGGAGTGTCGGGGGATTTGTCTTCCGGCTTCCCATGGCCTAGAGAGGTTGCCTTTACTGCGGTTTAAATGATGCCCCTTCCTTCATGGGAGAAAAAGAGAAAAAATAACAAAATAGAAGAAAGAGAATAGAAAAAGAAGAAAGAAGTTGAAAAATATACGACTCATTAGGCTTTCGCAACCTAATCGCTTCGGGGCCGAAACAGACAAGAGAGTATCGAGAAAGATAGAAAAGATAAAATGGTGGCACAAGTAAGAGGAAGCAATGCCACACTGGTAGATAGGGATCACACGATATACCGGTGTAAATCGTGTGGGATAAGTTCTAGGAGATGGATGTAGATCAAGTAGGGATAACAGGATTAGGTTTCGATAAGGTAATGTGAGACGTTGTGGAACACTCTTCATCTGACTCCTCCACTGAGGACTGTACAGTGTGGATGACCCTACCAGTAGCTGCCCTAGCCTACTAATCAATGCTACCCCTGCGATAGCCCTCAGCATCATTGAAGTACCCAAACCTCCTCGCCCGCACGGAAAGTGCAACTTTATAGCAGTGCTACAAGGAGGAGGTCGAAAATGTAATATGGTTTTAAAAGTGCAAAAATGGACAGCTATTTTGTATTTCGCTAACGAAAAGAACTGGGGTCTCTAGTGACCCCAGTGGTAGTGTAACAAAAACTTTGCGACATCAGAAAGTTTAATGTTCTTTTGAGCTGTAACTTTGCAAACACGTCAGGATTGAGTTCTATTAGTGCTATTTCCAATAGAGTTAAGATTAGTGCAGGTGGCGAGGAGATGCTCGCAATTTTGTATCTGAAAATGGAGGTGCCTCGATGGATGAATGCGCCACCTATATTACATATCTTTGAGATGACACATCAATGCGTCAGGAGTAAGTTGCAGCTCTGCTGTTCTGACGGCTGAAACTTTTAACGGTTATAATATAAAGTGTTAGTATAATAAAAATGAAATATTTCCGATTTTCATGAAAACAAAAGCTAAGAAATTTTGAAAATTGCAAAGGTTTCAATTTTATTTTCAAACATAACCTACATCTCCAATAATAAAAGCCTTAGTTTTCTTTCTTAATGTCATTTTTGAACTGTAAATGATGTTCTGCACTCGCGTAAAAATATTAATAGTTGTTGAGTAATAATTGGAGATACTAAAGTATGAAGAGTGTTGTTATGCCGCGCATCCCCTGTAGTTTGTTTTTCCAAAGAATAGGTATATTTCAATGAATATATTTTTTAATTGCATAAAAATGGAAGGTCAGATATGTTACAAAAGTGTTTGAATTTAGTACTGCATTACTAATAGCATATGCGCAAGGAAAGTATTTAATAAGGGTTATCGAACATTAACATAACACGATGCGTCCTAAGCGGTAAGTTCAGAACAAATAGTTTTTTTTTACAGAAAAACAACAAACGACAATGGAAACTGGCGATCTTTTTCGATATTCCTTTCGGGAATATCAATGTTTAACATTATATATCCTTACATCGAATATGCTTAAAATATTGTGTACATTTTTTGTAATATTATTATTTTGGGTGTTTTAATTAATCTTACGGGAACCATGAGATCTGAGATTTCACATTTTCTTTTCTTTATAAAAATATTAATAATTTTGCCATACTTATCGTCCAGCGTGTAGCATTGGGTTGTCTCCCACAATTGGTGAATTTATTAAGGGCTATTCCTGAAGTAATATACGATTCGTAATATTATAGACTGTTCAAAATATACGAGCAATATCATCGAAATTTTTAAACATTTTTCTCCAGGGCGTTTGCTTCCCCATCCATTTAAATTGAAATGTACATGTACATCCTAACCATATTTTATCCCCTTGAAGGAATGATACTTTGAAAACATTCTTCCAACTGTGTTATTTTTTAAACTGCGAAGATTTTTTATTGAGAAATATCATGTTATCTTCGCCTTTTCTCATGTACTTGCGTGTTGTTAGAAGCGTCTGTATCGTATCATACCTAATGAAAAGTCTTTTTATTGATGAATTTACAGTCGTGCAGATGTTCAACAACCCGACTAAACTGACGTGTCCTCTTAGCGTGTTGCAACTGCATTGGCTGACAAAGACACGTGTCCTTATCGATAGAACTACGTATGATACTTCGCGCGACAGATTTTCTAAGTGGGATTTATATGAAGCTGCAGAATATCTTAATGTCATTACCGAAAGGGTGCGTTTAACAACGCGTCACGAACCGCTAGTGACCCTCCCTTCCCTATCCTTGCCCATAATTCCACCCTTAAGGCAGGACCTATCACTAACCCCCAATATGACCTATACTCCATGACAAGAGGATTTTCTGGCAGTACTGTGCGTTCTCAGGTTTTTTATTTTTATTTATTTTGTGAAAGAAGTAAAACTCTATGTGACGCATGGGGGAGAAGTGCCGTCAGTGCACGTTTGCTTGATATCCTTAATCCCTTTCCAACATTTTAACTATAAAAAGTTGAATGCTGAAAAGTTTAAAAAAAAAGAAGGTTAGAAACATTTCAAAACCAATCATTTTCGCTCCCGAGTTATAGAAAACGTATTTGCGTCGGTGAACAAACAACAATTTTTTGTCTTGTTAACAATAGTAGCCCTTACCCCAGGCTCTACTCCCATCACTAACAAAAGGAGATTACAAAACGTGTTCGTAGGGAAGCTACATTTATGTCCAGAAGCAAAATAAAGGACCGTCTCAGCATCAGCTCAATGGATCAGGGAAACTGGACGAAAAGCCGATTGAGATAACGTCAGGCTAAGGCCAGCATTTTAATGCAGCTCCGGAAAAGGCAGTGTACTTCCTCGTGCCCGTTTCGTAACATGAGACATACGTGGTACAGTCACCTTCGTCAAAGAGCAGACAGCCTCCAGCCAGCCCATTGACTCGATGTCACCAGGTGCAAGACTTCTCGGTACAGCAAAAGGTTTTCCTTCGCGTGGGGTTTAGCTTCAGCGGCGCTGGCCGAGGTTGCATATGCTGACACATTCACGCAGAAATTATCATTGTCCTTAAACCGTTGTGTTACGTATCCAATATGATGCATGACGGCGATGTTCGTACGAGGTTTCTTTCGTTGCCTTGGGTTTACAATGCACAGGCTTGTTCTGAATGACCTCAACATGACCTAACAATCTAACGAGGTGCATTAATTGTCTTTATCACCTTGTTGCAGATACATGTAAAAGAGAATTAGATCAGCATCGTGTTCATGGACAAACATCTCGTGAACAAGCTTCAAAGATGCACAAAACTTTCCGTGTGACGTGAGTAGTTTCGAGAGTTTGTTTATTGAATATGTCAGATGATCGCATTTTTTGCTTGCCGTCGCAGGCGCTAACAGAATCGCTTGCGTAGCAAGGCTGGCATGTCACGAGATAGCTGCGTGGGAGGTACCGAGAAGTGGAATAATGAATACATAACCAAAGGAACACATGTTAATGAACCTCCCTCAATAGGAGAAGGAATAAAAAAAGAAATAATCGAAACAGCTTTTCGTCTCGAAATGAAAGAAATGAAAAAACACTTTCGTGCTCAAAATTTCAATTGCATGTGAAATTAAAAATTAATTTGTAAATTCATGACTTTTACTAATAACTTGTAAACTTTTGAATGACTCATATGTTATAGAAATTTCATTTAGGCATTTTTAAAACCTGAAAAGAACTTGAATTGAAGCTCTTTTCATATATAGTAAACGCTGAATGTATAGGTTTTCATTCATATTTTCAAAGCCTATTTTTTTATGTTTTTTTCATAAATGAAAATATTGAACTTTGATCTTGATTTTTGAACATAAAATATCCGATAATCGATTTTCGGTTTAAACCAATCTAATAAGGGACTCTCCAAAGATGTCGAAGCCCGCAGTTCAGTGTCCTGACAGAACTGTATAGATAATGTGAATCAGAAAGTCAAGAATACATATTTTGCATGCAGTTGTAAGATGTAAGAAGAGTCTAGAATTCTAGAGATTACTAGTGTAGAAAGTGTAGATATAAACTTCTTAAATTCCGTTCAATAATCAGTACCCCTAGAGGCAGTCATATGCATAGTGTTTCGTACCCGTCAGCAAAATAAAATAATACAATACTTGACTAGAATTTCATTAACGTATACGTCGCGATGCTGTCTGTCTTCATTTTCACAGGCGTTTCTTATGTCGCTGATGAACAACAGCAAACACGTTACATTCGGTCTACAGTTCATGGTACTTTGTTTTTAGGGAAGAATAGCTGTTCCAACGTTGCTCAGGTTTTTATTTTGTACAATCACGTTTTAAGCAGTACCTGAATTATGGATTCGGGAACCAATCGCGTCAGTGGACTAATAGTTTTTGTGGAAGACAAACCTATATTTACATACTATCTAATAGATATAAAGGTAATCATTCTAAATGAACAAATTCAATGCCTGCCGGCATATTGTTTTCAGACATAAGGTTTATTGCAAAATTCCTTTGATTTCTTGTCGGTCCTTTTTCCAAAAAACGTGTTTTCATAGTTGGGGAAAATTTTCACGATTTGCTTCAACATTATGTGAAAATACTAATATTTCGAAAAAATGTGCTAGAAACGATTTAAAGATCTAGTTCTGATGAGGAGATTGCATTACTGAAGAAATCTCTAGCTTTAATAATGCTGTAAGAAAGGTTTGGAAAAGTAGAATTTACGCAATTTTCGAAATTTCAGAAGTTTCAATACATATCGGACGTTTATGATGGTATTGAGCGCACTTTGGTCTTATAAATAGATTAATAAATAAATTAAAGACCAATTGGAACCATTTTTTAAGAAAATGTTTGATGTAAAGTACCTTTAAAAATTTTAAGTTCCGTTTCATTAACAAAGGTCCTTGAGTTCACCCAAATCGAACGACGAATATTCATTTTTTGGAACGGTTTATAAATGTCTTAAGAGCTAGAGTTGTTTAGAGAGGGCCGACGGACGAAAGGTTTAGGGGACTGGTAGACGGATGGACACACGGATGGGTGGTTGGATGGTTGGAGACGGACAAACGAACGGACAGACGGACGGAGTAATCTGTGGACAGATGGATGAACGGATCTACAGGAGTCGGGTGAGACAGAGAAGCAGAAAAACAGACAAACGGACGGACAAACATTTTGAAAAAATAATTTTTCGGTATCCGAAACTTTCAAAACCCGTATGTCCGGTAAAATCTCGACATGTATTTATTGCTGCATTACAATTTTTTTTCTCTAAAATACCTATATGAGGAAGCGAAAAGGAATGGCCCGGCAAACTCCAGATAATGAAAACGTAAAAAGATAATGACAACCATAAGAGCGCACAGATTTTGAGGAGGAAATTGCAGTGATTCTGAATCTTATCATCGTGGTACCCTGACCTCTTTATATCTCATTAAACTGTTGAAGAAAACACTTGCATGTTGAAAACTAGGATAGCACATTTTTACGCTGCGAACATGAATGAAACGTTTGTGTAGACCTATTTTGCACAACACTTACAATGATTTGCTTATCACCGTGAGTCTTGTGAGAACATTAATTTTTTTGTTATTTTATGGGTAAAATTTATGGGTATAATGTGTTAAATTAATTATGTGCATTTGGATTGCACAGGATCCAGTTTCTTAGGTAAAATTCGTTTTTAATATTTTAAAATCGATTATGTATCTCACAATTCTCATTCATCTTTGTCTCAGACCAAAGGTTCACAAAAATGGTCCTTGTTAATAGTTCCTGTGCACAATGTTTGTTTTTATCCTTTTTTATTCCTGTTGCCATTTCACACCCGGCACACAAAGCATGGATTCTGACAAACATTAATTTTATTTTGCACATACATTGTTTTCCACTCATGGAAATAATTTCCACGTGTCCTATTGCTAAACCAAGTCATATTATTTACTTTACTTTACTTGTAATCGTCTTACTTCGTCTTCTCATTTCATTTTCTCAATAATAGGCATTGATATGCCCCCTTATGTAGTTCATTTGTCACTTTCTAGCCATTTAAGAAGTAAATCTTAATAATTTGTAGATTCTTTGGCTTTCTTCTTATGGTTCTAAAAGAGCCCGTCACAATACACACACACACACACACACACACACACACACACATATATATATATATATAATATATACACACACCTGCATACTGCATGCTTACATAGATACATAGATATATACATATTACATTTAGTATATTTTCATCTATGGATATATGCGTAGGCACGTGCGTATATCTATTTGTTATTTTGTGTTTGTTAATGATTAAATAATCCCTAGTCATGGATTTATCGGCAGTGATTAATGAATACAACTGTGAAAGTATTCATGAAACCGTTGGTAAATAGCAGAAATTCCAGACCTAAAAATCTTACGAACTAAATTATTTCTTGTATTCATTTCCTGATTATTTGTTATCTGAATGTGTACTAATATTGAAAGAGATATTGCGTTAATAAAGAAATCTGTAAATACAGTAATGAAGGTGTTTGAAAAGTTGGAATCAAATTTCGAACTGTTGCAATTTTATAAATTTCATAAATTTTAATGAATACGTAACCTGTGCTATATGAATAAGCGGATGTTATTTACGCCCTAAAGATGACTCTGAGATGTAACCTTTATTGTGCTCCTAATACTCGTGCATAAACCCCTGTGTGTTCTCTGGCAAAACGTTCCTGCTAAGTGAGCACCTCACCATGGTCATGAACAAGACTCGGATTCTGATATGTCATATTTTCGTTGGTGCATTCTAGAATTAGATTATTGTAAATGATTGTTTATCAGGACATGAAGGTAATATAAATGTATAGTTACTAGGTCATTTTTTGTGATTTTTGTCCAATTTTCAATTTTAGGTCATTTTTCTGGACCCCTGCATCATTTTTGTCATTTTTACGCACTTTGTTTCCTTTTCGTGTTTTTGTTAGTAAATTTTTCATGAATTTACTATGACACATTAATTTTTTTTATGTATCAGTTCATGACGAAATTCACTACTGCAGTGGACCTTTCAAACCTGGCGGTTGAAAGATCGGAGCTAAAGATTACATTTCCTCCTAAAATAAAGACTTTATATTAATTATAATTTTATATAAACAAATATTATTTAAAATTGTAAAATTTATTGAATACCTAAACATAGTCACACAAATTTTAGAGTATTTTTTAAAATTTGGTTATTTTCTCCTTTTTAAATCATTTTATAGGTCATTTTCCTCTTTTTTAAACTTATTTTATAGGTCATTTTTCTCTTGCTTTTAGGTCATTTTATAAGTCATTTTTCTCTTATTTTTAAGTCATTTTCTATGTCATTGTCAAAGAATTTGAAAGTCATTTTGTAGGTCAGTGTCCTTTTTAAGAGATATTAAAGGTTTCCTCTTATTTTTAAGCAATTTAATAGGTCATTTTCAAAAACTTTTTGGGTCATCAGAACCCGAGCCCTGATCGTGAGATGCCTGCGAGAGAGCGTGGGCTCGTCTGTTATCGTTTGGTCTGCTCGTCGCGCAGCGATTATGTGCCGTGTGGAATGAAACACACGCGGAAACTGATGGGTTGAGACCGGAAAAATATGTAGTATGAAACGACAAAAAATGTACATAAACGTGTAATAAAAACAGTAAGAATAGGTTAAAAATATGTAAAATCGAATATAATATGTACTATTAAAATTCACTAATTATAAAACACATTTACACAATACAAAAGTACATTTATAAAAAAATTCTCAACAAATTAAAAAAATAATATAATCGACTCAAGAATCATTTGCAGAGCGCAAGTTGATGCACAGTTTCCACCATACAACTTTTCCGTCAATAGTCGAAGCTTCATGTATTGCTATCCAGGTCCGTAGTTTTGCAGTCTGACTAGACGCAATAAATATATTATGAACATCAATCATCGCACAAACTGGTGATATCTACGACCAGTAAACAATCACTGCAGCATGAAGAACTCTCATCGAATATTAAGCTTCGGCGATGGCCAATATTTCTCCGAAATTAAGTTTAAATGTCACGACTCGCGGCGTCAGTGATACTTTTCACACCAAAAAGTGAAAATAATTTCAGTCGATGACGTTCACTTGCTGCCAGTGAGATAACTGAAACACGTGCGCCGGACTGTGAGAGCATCACGCGACTTCATATAAGGTACCTGGAGTAGACAGCACGCAGTAATAATATAGGGGGAAAATGCTGATATTTTTCAAAATACTTTTCATAAAAAAATATGTAAGAAAATTAATAGAATAAGAAACATTTTGTGAAAATACCAAAACGTAAAATGTAGTACTAAATATGTAAAAATATGTAACGGAAAAATTCGCCAAGATTACATATTTGAGATCGGTAAGTAGATAGACGCCGACCTGGATGGCCGAGGTGGCTAAGAGCGAGTACCGACTCAGTGCTTCGGTCCGAAGGGTCGCGGGTTCGAGTCCCGCCTTGGGCATGGCTGTTTGTCCCTTGACTTTGTGTGGGTGTTGTCGCGGAGGGCCTCGCGTTCTGCTGACCCCAGATCAGAGGAGCCCGCAAGTGTTTGTCTAGTGTATGGTCGAATATGCGTCCCTTCGGGACGTAAAGGGCAACCGGCTGTCGGCTGGATAAAAAGCCCTAGGAAAAAAAAGTAGAAAGACAAAAATATGTAATTACATAAAAGTCCGGTCTGTACTGATGGGCATCTCGAGCGCATGGAATGCGAGAAGTAGGAACGACCTTGATCAACGCGGAGTTGTTTTGAATGCGTGACAGAAAGTTTCCGTTTGACGCATGTACTTATTTACCTGTGTGATTAATTGGCTCTATTGTAATTATAGTTCATTACTTGAATAGCAATTGCTTTGGATTCGTTCGCGAGTGAGTTGATTTTGGATTTCTTTTCTGCTACGTGACCTCGAGACAGAACCATTTAAGTTTTGTGCAGAGCCGATTAAGCTCTGAAAGAAGGAAATTAGTAGGAAATCTTATGAATACTTCCGTTCTTAAGGACATCATCGTTGAATTGGGTTGATAGTAGTGTAGAATTGAATTTCTTGAATAACCAGACAGTTACATTGCATTTCTATTTTTTTAGAATAAAAATTTGACATACTTAATTCACATCGTCACAGAAAAAATTACTATTAGAAACTTATAGATCTTATCGAAAGTAAAAACTTGCGTAGCAAATTGAATAATATTCTTGAGTTTTGAAGTTTCCGAATTGTAAATTCTCTTGATCTGCTTCTGGAGATGTGAATCTACTTTTCGAAATTTACTGAGTGCTCAGATGTGCTTATTTTTAATTGTTACTTTAAATAAAATTAACGTGCTATTTATTAGAAAAATGTCCATATTGTTATTGATTCATGACTCAAAATACGATTGTAATTCAAGATGTAATATATACTAGTAATATGCTAGTAATAAGTGTGTAAGTATATAAGTAATAAGTGTGTTCCGTAGTCCTGCCACAAATTCAATTTTTATCTGCTGCCTTACATTTTTAAGCTTATTTATGATCACCAAATAAACAAAATATTTATGGATCAGAATCATTCAATGGAAGGATTTTACGCTCGAGTTAGCTACAAAGATTAGTTCAGTACTTAATAAATTGTAAAAATTCAGAAGAGTAAAGGGGAAATTAACTGAGTCACAGTGCTGATTAATAGACGAATTTTCAGAATATTCTGGGAGACGTGTTGTGTTCAAGTGCGCAAAAAGAGCAGAGGCCATCGCGCGGACAAATTCCGCAGTGTACTTCTGTCGCAGGGAGTAACCGACGGGCGAAGGGTCTGAGGTTCCTTGGTGGAGGCCGGAAACGCTCACCAGGGTGAAACGGGAGGCCGGAAACGCTCACCTAGTTTCTAAGCGGTAAGCGCTATGAGGTGCAGTGAGGACGCTGTGCTAAGCTGCTAGTTTCTGGGCTCGACCAATGAACTATCAGTTGGGACCCCACCTGCCAACCTTTGCGCAGGATTGAGCGCGAGACTTGTTCTCAAATCCACATAATAGAAGTCCGACAGGGAACGCGAATCTCCCGTCTGGTTGCTCTAGTTTCCGGCGATAACCACGTCAAAGTGGATGCAATGTCGGGCCACCTGGACTTGGATCTGGGCTTGCCCCGGGTGTGCACTTGGCTTCGTCGTGGCAGTGCCCGATACTCATGGGTATTCGGGTATTCGGGTATTCGGGTATTCTACAGGTATTCGTCCCGACGCAATGTGAGTGGCGCTTAATTAGACTCCGGTATTAGCCCGGCTAGCTAGTATCTACGAGCTAGCAGATTGACCCTACCCAGACTTAATTAGCGAGGTGTCCCGGCGCGGTGCTGCGACCTGGCGTATCCGGATGCCAGACCAAAGGTGTACTTGTACGCACGCGCGGGTTGCGGGTTAAGAGCCGTAGAGCTTAGGTGCCCACCCTGAGGAGTAAAATTCTCTTTATAAGACAAGAATGTGTGGTAGCCCACGCAGGGGGTAGTAACCCAAGCAGGACGTGTACTGTACCATTACCCGGAAGCCCGAAGAGCCGCAACTACATATTTCTACAGTAAACAACCTTTAGTTATTTGCAACCAACTGAGGATGTCATTAATCAAACCTCTCTCATGAGATAATATTACTTATAAAATCATGACATGTAGTATGTACATTTGGGTCGTTAGCAGAGTGTTTGAAACGAGAAACCATCCATTCGAGAAATGTGTGAGTGCAAAATGAGGCAGATTAAATCGCGAATCTTCTGCTATTGTAAGTCAGTTTTCATACTTCAAAGTATTTAAAATGAATATCAAAGCCAATCTGTTGTTATACAATGTATTTGAAACCACCTCACTATCTAGCTCTTCGAAATTCTCCCAGTCATCCTTAAGTTTGTTTTGTAATTGCCTTTAGAGGACGAAGAGAACAAATACTGCTTGGAGGGACACTTTTTTGGGGCGTATGCCTTGCAGAAGGGCCAATATTCGCCCATGACCCCTGCCTGTCTTAGAGTAATTACGAGCTCTTGGGAAAAAAACACAAACGCTTTGAGGCATACCCGTCCCTCATTACTTCAAGAAACACATACTAGTCTTTTAAGGAGGACTTGTAATATCACTACGTCAGCAGCTAATTCACATCTTTAAGACTACCCACGTAATTTTCTTCGCACGTAACTCTCATATAATCTGCAATAAACTGCATTATTTTCATCCAACAATTTGCAACGCACACGAGCCGGTTACATCTCATCTACCGACGATCGTATTTTCCAATAGTAGCGAGTCGTTAGTAACGTTTTAAAGTTGATTGAGTGTTGTAACAGTCGGATGAGTCGGACGCTTCGAAGAACAGGCAATAAACACGTGCGTTTTTCGCGGCGCTTGTAAAAAAGCGGCGTTTATCTCCACGTGACCAGGTCACGTTCCGTTCCAAGGTCGCGCTCCTACCGCACTGGGCGGTCAGCGCTACTCTCTGGCAAGGCGTGCTAGCGCGCTGACGTTAAAGTTACGTAGAAGTCGCAAGGCTTTTCCAAAGAGCTCCCATCGCCTCAGCGCTGTGATAGTCGTTTGTCTTGGAATCCCTCCAACTTGATTAATTTATTGTTGACGATTTAACGCAAGTTAAGAACTACATCAGTGTGTGAGTGGCGTAACGATTGTTTTTTTGCGCCGCTCCATGGACTACATCCAGTTTTATCACTATCGTCACTAAATTAGTGAAAAATAGGTAATGATTGAATTATTACTGACGATGAAGTACTTGATATAATACTCATTTGATTTATGGAGAAAATTAAACAATGAGAAAACCCTCAATCAAAGATTAAAGCGCCGATCCGGTGGTCGCTAAGGCAGTAGTATCGTCGTGATCTCGGGTCGCAGGTTCGAGTCCCGCCTCGGGCATGGTTGTATTTGTGTTCGTCCTTTCACCCCTTATCATCACCATATCGTTTCATCTTCACAGTTACCATAACGTTAACTCCAACAGTGGTCGCTAATGACCTAGATGTTGATGAGACCTTAAATACCCCCCCCCCAAATTGAAGTGTATGTCAGTCACCTTTAAGTTTATGGGATTTGACAAGCAAATTTGACGAGCAAGCTTCGAGATTTTTCCCAATAGAAATCAATACCTTATGCTGTAATAATCACGGACGTATTCGAATTGAAATTTCGGCAAGTACACGAACGTAATGATTAAAGTGTCTTGATTGATTGATTGATTTTTTCGTGTTTCCGGGCGCGTCAACTGCTTAGGTCATTAGTCCCGTGAGTGTAGTGCATGTTTTTTTTCTCGGGAGATGGCGGTGATCTTCCCCGCTGGATGGCGAGATCCGGCGCCGACCTACCGTCGGCTAGTGGGGTTTCCCCCTAACCAGGACTCTCCCACCATCGGGTCACCGCCCCAGCCAGAACAAGCTCTAAGCTCCCGACCGGTCTCCCGGAATATGTGGTAGTGTAGTGCATGTTAGTGTAAGTGTGTGTGTAAGGGGAAAGGATAGGATAAGGAAGAGGAAGGACAGATCGCGCGCGGTCCGTGGCCCGTTTGGTAGGGTACTGCTCCGGCATTCGCCTGGTGTTGATCGGAGAAACCACGGAAAACTACCGATCAGAGCAGCCGGCCGCTAGAATTCTCCTCCAGCCAGCAGCTGAATTCGACCTAGCTGAAAAGCTATTGTCGAAAATCCTGCCGCCGTGGGGAGTGGGAACCTAGGACCTCCCGGTTAGAGGCGCTGCAGTGACATCAGTTGATGCACTGAGCTACCGCTACCGGTTTAAAGTGTCTTGAATTTACATCAACATGTGATAGCATATGTGTTTTCATTTATGTAGCACGAGCATATTGACAAAGAAGCCGATGCGTAGGTATCCTGAAAGTAGCTCTGTGGGGGTGGGAAGACAACTTCTTTTCGGCCCTTTCTAAATAGTTTTCAAATATTATTTATTTATTAGTTTCAAATAAAAATGTACATTCATAATTGAAAATTCTGTTTGTATGCGATACGATCAATATGTGTTAATTGTTTTGAAAAAAAATAGTATTTTTTTAATGTTGATTTTGGGAATCTATAGAATCAATTAATAGATGATGATTAGTTAATGAAATGATGGAGGTAGTTTTAATAGGGTTTGTATGTATTGAGTATGGCTTATGAAGAAAATCAAAATAGAGATTGCCCTCAATCAAACGCAATATTGTGCACCTTATATTTTATATAGTAGTTTATTACCTCAAAATAATACAATGTTTACTGTGAGTGATGTTTGAAGAGAAAAAATTTAAAATGAATCATCAATGCTTGTATAAGCGTTTGAAGTTAGGTAAACCAAACTAAAAAGCGTAGAACTTTTTAATAAAATCCGGCATGCTTATCGATCACAATTAGTATTTTAGTTTATGTGAATCAAAATATTCCCTAAAACTATATAAAAACAATAAAGAAGCACAAAAATGTACATCTTTTCGAAATTTATATATTTATCCATGAAACACGTTCGAGTATAGAATCTGTCAGTTTTTAATATTCTCGAGCGAAAGTGTGCATTAATTGTAACTAGCTTTCTGATGATATGCTGGTAACATTGATATTCGTCGGTCACTGTTTTAATTAATATTATAATTAAAAAAGAAACATGCACGACACCCTTTAAAATTGTGAATTCCCGGCAATTGCAATTGTAAATAGATATACAGGCAATGCAATCTCGTAAGACTTGCAAAAACACGCAGGTTGTGGTTTCGAGCTGCGATAATCATTAGCTTTGGAATTCCTGAAACTTTTGTCTTATATTTATTAAGGAGACTTGAAAATTAAATCAGTTCGTAAGAGTATCTATGTTTTCAGGCGAAGAGCGCAAGTTGATAGTCAGAGATTGCTTTCTTTTACACCATTCAAACAATGTTTCGTTCATTTACGCGATACGACCCGTTACATTCATCTGTTTCACAATAACTTTTGTCACTAACATGATCACGAAGTTTGTGAAAAATAAGCTGAGCTGAATACCGTACATATCAACACTGATAGGCCTTCGGCGATAGTATCATGAGTATGGCTTCCCTGTAGATCGTGGATATCTTCACTTTCTGATTATAATTGCACCTCATGTACCGTAAAATCATTTAAAGTATTGTTCTTCTTCTCATAATCAACTAATAGAGTCAAAAATTAATAATTTGTATGTGACTTCACACATGGCGTCAAGTACACGTAGTAGAATAATAGAATATCTAATGCATGGATTAATGAAGTATATTGTGGAATGATGTTAGACGTAAGAAGGAAACGAAAACAGTGAAAGGGTCCTCGAACAAAGAGCGGAGTGTTTCATTTGACTTACGAACTCGTGAGATGTTTTTGTAGTGACGAAGCTGCGATAGTCGTGGCCCAGTTCATCTTGGAAATTATCCAGCTTCATGTATAGGATTATCGCGACGTTATTGAAATTACATCAGTTTTTCAGAGTGTAAGTTTTCGTGTTTATTGCGTAGATCAATTGTCGAAAGATCACGCGATCTGTCATGATTCGATTCATTAGATCCTCCATATTTCATCATTATAGTCACTAATTACTCGTAGTGTTAAATGGAATTGGATCTACGATTATCTGCAACTTTTTGCAGTCAAACTAAAAGATTAATAGAGACAACCATATCTCTAGAACCCTTCAACAAGATTCCAACAAACGATATCCATTACATACTATTGAAAAGTTTTTCAAAATAAAGTAAAATTAATTAATTATGCACTAATATATCCTTTCATGTCCGTAGAGAGAGAACCCCCATTTATCCCAACATTCCCCTCCCCCCAGGATTTTGTATTAATTAAGAACAAATTTATACTCAAATTAAAAAATGTTTATTCGTTACAGAATATCAAACTACACCACTTATAATAGTGGGGCAGCTAGGATGATATTAAGTCAGCATCCCCACCCTAGGAAAACACATGAAACAAAGAACCTAAAAATTCCAAAATTTTATACTAATTAAGAAATAATTTATACCAAATTAAAAATTTTTGAACCGGTGCAGAACATCAAAATATACTACTTTTAATTGTGGGGTGCTAGGTTGATGCCAAGGTAGCATCCTTCAGAACATGAAGGAAATATATCAACTAGGGGGCAACTATTATTAGGTTAAAGTTAATAATTGAATTATCTGTAACGTTGAAATTAATAATACAATTAAATATAATAATATGGGATGAATATTCCGAGTCGGATTAACGATTGACATACGCGATCTCACAATATTGCCGGTCTCGGTGGTGATCACTGGGAATGAGCCGTTCAAGAAAAGGGTATTAGTAATAATAGTTAATACTATTAACCATTCGCCCTAAACTAAATGTTAAATTAATATTGTAGTGGTGAGCGGAAGGCAGGATTGTGTGTGTACTACGGAGCAGCTTTGCCCTCCGCCTGGACTTTATTACAAGCGAATTTATCAATTCACATCCAAGCAGTGCTTGTCTTCAACAAAGCAACTTAATTGATGTGAAAAATTCGTAGCAATCGAGACTCGATCCTAGTGCCTTCTGGTCTAAGAAGTTACAGTTGTAGAATCGTAACTACATACACTATCGCGCCCGCTTTTCTCGGAATTGGGTAGCCTTTTCGGTAATTTTGTAGAGATCCCAAGAAAATGCCGTTTTTTTGTATATGCTGTGTCTTAAGGATATACTGTGCCTATCTTCGTAATGTTAAAATTGCTGTTTTTGAGTGCTCGTTTATCGGAATCTGTAAATTAAAACACTTATTACTTTCTCGTATACATCGAAATAATGGTAATAATTGTAATAATAATAATAATAATAATAATAATAATAATAATAATAATTTTATATTTAATATGTGGCTTCATTTCATGTTTTATGTCTCATTATCAAACCAAAATAATAATGAAGAAATAAAGGAAGTCATCTCCGTCAACTTAATATATTTATTTAGAGATCCGGTTTTTGATGGCTTTGCAGTCATCATCAGCCTCGCTGCGTTCGGAAAAAGGTGGGAGACTGTGCCATTATTATATTAAGTTGACGAAGATGACTTCCTTCATTTCTTCATGTAATAACGTCAACAATACCGCATCAGAATTCCCACAGTTAAAAATAGTAATCACGGTTTGATATCTGTACGATTCCACATAACAGGAAACTGTGAATAAAGATAATAATATAATAATAATAATAATAATAATAATAATAATAATAATAATAATTTATTGCAAATGTGCGTACATCCGGTGGCAGCTAAAAAAACAAGTACAATACAAAAACTAAAAAAACAATAGATACAAATGTTTTTGGAAAACGGATATATAAATAAATATTAAACTGAAAACACAAATAGAGAAGTCTGAAAACTAAATGAAATGTGCCCATCTCTACTCCGTATCCATCTTTTTGCTTCACTTCATTTCACTACAACTACTTCCCTTCGATACCCAGTAATTTACATTAACGATGAGTATGTTCACCAAACTTTACCCGTTGTTTTGTTGGCCTTTCCTTATCGTGAAAAACGTCACTGCACATCACTCCACTCAACACGTGCGCCCTTGAGGACTCCCGTGTGCATAATTTGCGTGCTCCTGGGAAGACTCGCTAGCACCTCCGCAGGTAATTTCTTTCAGTCAACAACAGTCCTATTCACAACGCTGATTTTTCCTGTATCAGTTCTTTGCTTTCTGCGTTTAATTGTGTGAGTGGTCACCCCTACTTAAGTAACATGCATTTCAAGTTTTTTGCTGCTAGCTTTCCATGGCGAATGCTTTGTGTACACCTTGAAGAGAGCATGCAGTCCTGCTTCATTTCTGCGTTTATACGGAGTGAGTAGAGCGTTGTCTGTACTCTCGTTTCTGCCTGTATTAGTCAATGACCTACGCCCCGAAAATTTTCAACATTCTTTTAATACCCTTTCTATAATTAGGAACTACATGAACCACCTGATTATGGTTACAGAAGATTACGACTCCTTTGTATAATACCATTTTGGCATTTGTTTCCTTATTTCCAGGGCCCTTTGTAAATTGGGTCGTAAAAGATCTTGTACGTTTTCTGTAAGTGGGAGAAAATGGTTTGGCAAGCGCCATACTTCATGGTTTTGAAATATTTACTCTTAATAAAGCCACTAATTATTGGTACAAATTGGAACTCATTTTGAAAGGAGGCTGAGTGTACCTGAGAATCGCCATGCCTAGGGCATAGCCAGGTAACAGCCCCCAGCTTTGTAGGGGTTTGAACACGGCTCCCTCAGGTTAGCAAACGTGTGTCGTAACCACTGCAAGCGCCATGCTTCAGGTGCATATTTTCCCAATATTTACTGTTAATAAAGACACTAATTATTGGTACTAATTGGTACTCATTTTAATAGGAGGCTGATGGGACCTCAGGATCGACCTGAATAGATCATAGCTGGGTAACCCCCCTCCAGCTTTGTTGGGGTTTGAACACCTTTCCCTCATGTCCTCAGGTTAGCAGACGTGTCTCCTAAGCTGCACGCTCCCACGTCCCCTAAAAAATGTCCACATGCATACCGGGAGAGGTAGCTCAGTGCATCAACTGATGTCACTGCACCGTCTCTGACCGGGAGGTCCTAGGTTCCCACTCCCCACGGCGGCAGGATTTTCGACACTAGCTTTTCAGCTAGGTGGAATACTGTCGCTGTCTGGAGGAGAATTCTAGCGTCCTGATGCTCTGATCGGTAGTTTTCCGTGATTTCTCCGATCAACACCAGGCGAATGCCGGAGTAGTACCCTACCAAACGGGCCACGGACCGCGCGCGATCTGTCCTTCATCTTCCTTGTCCTATCCTCTCCCCTTACACACACGCTTACACTAACATGCACTACACTACCACGTATTCTGGGAGACCGGTCGGGAGCTTAGAGCTTGTCCCGGCTGGGGCGGTGCCCCGCTGGTGTGAGAGTCCTGGTTAGGGGGAAACCCCACTAGCCGACGGTAGGTCGGCGCCGGATCTCGCCATCCAGCGGGAGAAGATCACCGCCCTCTCCCGAGAAAAAAACACGCCCTACACTAATGGGACTAATGACCAAACCAGTTGACGTGCCCCAAAACACGAAAAAATCAATCAATCCACATGCAACACAAAATGTCTCCCCTCGCCGTGCCGTGCGGAGGCCCCGCTCTCTTCCGCGCCTTTCGGTGGCCGCGGCGGGCGTGGGCGCGGGGGCGGGCGCGCGGGCGGGCGCGGGAGCGGGTATGGGCGAGGGCCGCTGTTGGCCCGGTGGTCGCGGCCGCTGCAAGCGCGGGCTCCCCGAGTGGGGAGCAGTGAACCCGAGACCTTGGCATATTCCCGCCGCCGCGGCGTGAAAGTGACCGCCGCCGGCCGCCCGCCCGCCCGCCCACCGCTGCCGCCCCGCTTCACGCTGCGCCGCACGCCTCGCGTGCCGCGTGGATGGAGCGCGGGGCGAGCAGGGACTCGGGTGGAGCTATTAGGGTGAGTGTGAGAGTATTTCGGTTGATTGATTGGATTGGATTGATTGATTGATTGGTGTTTCCTGGCGCGTCAACTGCAAGCGCACGTTTTATTGCGGGAGGTGGGGGTGATCTACCTCCGCTGAATGGCGAGATCCAGCGCCGATTCACACGTCGGCTCACTTAGCCAGATATCTCCCACCAGCGGTGCACTACCTCAGCCGGGACAAGTTCTAAGCTCCCGCGATGTGTGATAGTGTAGTACGTAGTAAGTAAGGGGTGAGAATAGGGCAAAGGAAGAGGAAGGAAAGATGGCGCGCGGTCCGCGACCAGTTTGGTAGGGTACTGCTCCGGCATACGCCTGGTGTTGATCGGAGAAACCACGGAAAGCTACCGATGAGCACAGCCGACCGCTAGCGCTCTTCTCCAGACACAGGTTGAATTCGAATTGTTTTTAGTATTTTAAGCCTTAGTGTAATTTATAATCCCAACCAAGAATACTGTTTTTTTAGTTTTCGAGTTAATCGTCCAGATTTTTTTATCCACCACCAGGAATACTATTTTAACAAAGTCTAACAAACTTTCATGGTAAAATGCATCAAATTTTGAACAAAAATTACACTATAAAATATGTGTAATTTTAGATTTCTAAAAATATTTAAACCTATAAACAATTATCATTGCTGGGCCAGTGAGGTCCCTCATGTGGTTGGTAGGGTTAATGGTACAGTTCTCATTATAATTGGTCAACTTAAGTTTCTTCCTACATTCATTTAAAGTTTTTTCAGTCTAATTCTAAGGTTTACTTGCCTGTTGAACACTTGGTACAAAATGCGACTGGAGTGTGACGCTTGCCATATGCTATCGATGACCATCTAGAGCCGTAGGGAATGCAGGCGTGGAGCTGTAACCTCCACCTCCACATCCCGCATGTGGCAACCTTGGCCTGGGTGCGAATACGGTATGGGTGATCCTTTACCCTTTAACCGGTTCTGGTTACAGTGTATTGGGTTAGGGGTACAGAGAGATGTATGAAATATATCTTTGACCCCGGTAAATAAGCTGATAAGTCAAAAGAACTTAATTTTACAGGTGAGTAAAATAACACTTTAAACAAATGCTGTAAATCAGGGATTAATGATATTCAAACAAAACCTACGCACAAAGAGTTTTATGTGAAAAGTACCTTCGTTTGAACATCATTAATCTCTAATTTACTTCAGTTGAATGTTGTTTTTTGCTCTCCTGCAAAATTAAGTGTTTTTGACTTATCAGCTTATTCACCGGGATCAAAGATATATAATTTTAGATAGACTGTATTTCTCTGAGAAGCTATACTTGGCAACCCGAGAATCAGTATAATAATTCTTACATATTCCGTTTTAAGTTTCCTGACAAGTTTTGTGATTTGCTTTGTATTCTCTCAAAACAACATACAAATTATGTTGAAGTTTTCCCATGTATTTTACCTAATTTTATAAAGTATTTAAATGCTTCCATGTAACGTGTCATATTTTACTTCTAGGCCATACATCAAATACAAGCTGAAGAAAATCAGGAGTTCGTAATCCTTAGTCTAATTTGTGTGGAACGTACCAAATAAAAATATGAAATTATACGTGGGAAGATTCGTGGGGAATATTCTGAGCAATAAAATCACTAAAAAACCAACAATATTTGTATGTTTTACATGTTTTACTTGCTCACATTATAATGATTGGTTACAAGAGAATTTTCCTCTCCATTAATGACATTTAATTTTTTTTTTTTTCGAAATTCTGCATTTCATTTCTACAGAAACAGGAAAGTCACTTGCTACATCATTTAGTGAGATTAGTCGGATTTATTTATCAAATGGAAATGGTAATTTGGTTTGTATAATCGATTGTCATTATAAACAGTATTTTGCAGCAGTTGTGGATACTTTTGAAAGAAAGGGCCCGAATGAAAGGGCCCCTTTCTATAAAAAATCCACAATATTAATTATACAAAGGGGGCGCGAATAAAAGGTTTGCGGACGTGCCCGCACTCATTTCGTTTCGCTACTGGCTCGGGCGGTTCGCGGTTCATCATCCAGCGGCCGAATGCAGGGTGACGAAGATGGGGGTCGCGATGACATTATATAGGATAGATGCTCACACGGCACGCGAATATTTTTGGTACTTTCTGGCTAGGACTCGATGCGGGCTCCTACTCTGTACAGAACTTACTCTACTCGTACTTCTGTGCTTTCGTTGGCTGCGCTAATCTATCTAGATGCGCGGCGAAGTGCGTGTCTGTTGTAGCACCAGCATTGAACGGGCCGGTCGCTTTAGGGGTAGTGAGCAGTGTTTTGCGGCCCCAGTCCAGCTCCAAAAAACTAGCGTAGCAAATTTTTGAAAAATACTAGAAATTAATAAAACATTGTCGCCTTTTTCTTTCTAATTTGTTACGTAAAATATTGTCGCTCTTCAACTAATATCCGAAATCCAATTTGCGCTTTCTTGATATCAAGTTAGCCCGACAATTGCAAAAAACAATATATTACAGAGATAAATACAAAATAATTGTATGAGAAATTGTCATTTTTTTGTTGTCAGTTAGTTGTCCAAAAGAGTAACTGTCGCTCTAAATCTATCACCGGAAATACAAAATTTTAGCAAAAGTATATTAAGAAGAACAATTACAAACAAACCAATACTTTACAGAGATAAAGAATAACCACGTAGGGAATTATAGGTTTTGGTTGTTAATTAGTCGCAAGATGATTTTGCTCTTCATCTGATAACCAGAATGCGATTTTTGGCTAACTTTATATCAAGTTACGAAATCACTAACAGATAAAGAAAATAATAATACGGCACAGTGTTAGGCATCACGCTATGTTAAGGGTATTCAATACGCAGATCGAAATCATATCATTGTTCTTGAACAGGATTTTTAATTTAAAATTTTTCTGTAATTTTTGAACAGTTATTCTGGTTTAAATAGGACACATTAAATTCAAAAACATTTTCTCTTTTTAATTTTTAACAAAAAACGTTCAAATCATTATCTCAATTTCCGTGTTGTGTTAGAGAAACAAAATAATATAACTAGATTAATCACACATTAAACTCGAACTGTATTGATAAAATACTGTACTGATCCAACATTAGCTGGTTTGACAGCAGACCAAAGTTTATTGTTTGCACTAAAGTCTCCTCTTTATAGACATTATCGCAAACCTTTCATCCACGTGACTTGATGTAAACTGAAAAGGAGAAATTAATATTCATATTCTCACTCTATCATATACTATTCTGCCAACAAACAAGTTCTGAAGATAACGAATATATACATTATGTATATAATTCATGATAAATAGTCTATAAAAACCCATCAGTAGAAAGAAAAACCTGTGACAGCAATTATTTCAAATACTATAATGACTTAGATTATGAGCTATATCCTCGAGCACGTCCAAAAAACGGCTCCCTTCCTCCCTTCTAAATGTGTTGGTAATATTAATGAAGAAGTGTGTTAGACATGGTCTTCAATGGGATTTCTCTTAGTACAATTTGACAACTTCAATGTTTGACGTGAATGTCAGTCGTCTGCCAAAACAGTGGACAGTACCAACTAAGAAAGACGAGTAGCTGGCAGGTGCAGAGAAAGAGCATCCTGGTGCGCTTCCTCGCGAGCCTCATTTGACAAACACGTTTGCGCCTCATGGATGTTTGCGGGCCACGAATAGAAGGGAAATGTGAAATCCTTGGAACTTTTCTTGATAGCAATGAGATTTGTGAACGTATTTGAAAATTATAAACGTTTTCGCAAATGTCTTCTATTTTGATGTAAATTTGTGGGTCTATTTTCTTTCGTTAGATGAAATACTAAACGTGGTATTCACTCAACGAACATCAAAGTTGTCCCATTTTCAGAACTGTCTTACTAATGAAGGTTGGCATTTTGGTGTTTGTAATGTAGAATACTAAATGTTTCTAGCTCATGTGTCAAATTATTTACGCTGGGACAGTTGATTTTGTTATATAATTATTGGCAACGCATGTACGGTTTATTGCATTGCATGTGGCAACAGAAACTTATAAATGGTTCTATCCAAAAAGGCGCGAAACATTTGCTCGAAGTGAAATTGTAATATATTAGAGAAAAGTATCCGAAGGAAATAACATCTTGTTTTTCCTGTTAACATATTTTTACAAATTAGTATGTTACATGTAGAATGACCTTTAAGGCTTTATGGCTTCTAGAAGAACTGCGAGTTTGGGATTATAGTCAGCTGTTCTCGATGGTCCCGTAATCTTGTTTCGACTGTGGGTAAGATTCGCGTGTGTGTGCGTGTGCGCGTGCGTGTGCGTGCGTGTGCGTGCGTGTGCGTGCGTGTGCGTGTGCGTGCGCGTGTGCGTGTGCGTGCGCGTGCGCATGTGCGTGCGCGTGCGCATGTGCGTGTGCGTGCGTGTGCGTGCGTGCGCGTGCGTGCGCGTGCGTGTGCGTGCACGTGTGTGCGCGCGTGTGTATGCGCGTGTGTATGCGCGTGCGCATGTGCGTGCGCGTGTGCGTGCGCGTGTGCGTGTGTGCGTGCGTGTGTGCGTGCGTGCGTGTGTGTGTGTGTGTGTGTGTGTGTAAAGAACATATAGTGAACATGACTGCACTTAAATGAATCTTTCTCCAGTTGGATAATGAATAAGTGACCTATTATTGTTAACACGGCTTGGAGCGTCCTTCAAATTTTTTGATCCACGTTGGTTACCTACAGTTAAACTTTACAAATCTGATATCAATTTAATATAAGAGTGGTAGCAACGAATTGTCAAATTTAACCGAAAATTACAACTTTAAGTTTTACAATGTGGATATTTTTTTCACAATTCGCTTAAAAATTACGGAAATTAAAAATGTGTATTTTTTGTGGTTGCCTCTAGACATCTGCTGTATTGTCAGGCTTGGCGCCTGAATGGTTTATCTCAGAAATCTAAGTTCGCAGGTTCCTGTCCTATATCTCGCAAACTTTTTTAGTGAGAACTCTCGGATGTATTGGACCAATAAGATGACCCGCGAATGAAATAAGTTGCTGGCTGCGTAGACATGCAGACGAGTTCAAATTGCGAAATTTTCTCACTACTTCAGGGAGATTCATAATGTTACGTAACCATTACAAATTATTTGAGGAAGTATGTGCTGTTGAACTCCATTATTTATTTTTATTACTTGAAATTTGCGAATTAATATATTCGGGTAGGGTATCAATTCTTCAAAATGTGACAACGCAAACTCTCGCAAGTAGCAGCTCGTGAAATGTATCGACGGCGCTAACAGGAAACGGCGTGGGGCTCAAAGGAAACTGATGAATATCATTGATTTGGTCGTATTAAACTTGCTTCAACGTAATTTGCTTGTCTCGCGGGTGCCCGGGAATTCGGGGAACATTCAGCCGCTCCCGGGCAATGAGCGGACGGCACGCCCCCGGGACGTTTTGGCTCCGCCGTCGATCGGCAATCGAAAGGCCTCCCTCCGAACACGCGAATTCTAAAGCGCCCCTTGCAAAGGCTCGCCGCCTGGCGGTGAAAAAGATTATCCACACTCCCACCGAAATTAGACGGGCCTTTTAATGAAGATTTGAAACGAACCATGGATCTTGAGTAATTGCTCTGAGGTATTTATTTTGTACTATTTGAATTTTGTTTAAATTGGTTCTAGAGGCATTTAACCAGATGGGGCACGCATAGGTCATAATAGGTCGTATATAATTTTTGTACAGAGCTATTGCGTTGTTTAGAGAGAGTTTGCTTTTGTGATTAATGAGTGGTTTTAGTTGAAGGATCTTTACTTTTGCTTGGTGTGTTTTTGCATCTATATGGTCTTTCCAGTGGAGCTTAGTATCCAGATTTAATCCTAGATATTTGATGTTTTGATTACGTGGAGTCCAGGGAATTGGTGAGTTATTAATTTGCGGGGTGGTCAGCCCACCGTGTGCCCTCCTATGCGTCGCCCGCCCTCCCTCCCCCGCCCGCCCTCCATCGACCACCCGCCCTCCCTCCGTCGCCCGCCCGCCCGCCCGCCCTCCACCACCCGTCCACCGCTGCCGCTGCGTCGCTCTGGCAACGCGACGCGGTGCAGACAGTCAACGACCGATAGCCTCTTAATCGATTCGTGTTTATGACAGACGGCGGCAGACAGCCATGGGCGACTTCGTTTACATGCCATGCAAATGTTCAGGAGCTGGACGAATTCCTGCTTGTAACCGCTTCAAGGCGGTGTGCCGTCTAGACGGAACTGTCTGGCGTTTTCAGGTTATTAGCCAGGCCGCTCTATTTGAATATTGCGCAACTGGCCCATGAAAAATATTATGCCCTTTTTTACTTATAAAATATCCATTAATGTATTTAATTAAATCATAAATAAATTTTCCAATATCTAGCAAATAACTCCTTTTTCATTTTACATATTTGAGTATCCATTATTAATTAAATACTTTTTTTGAGTTTCATTCTCAGAAGTGTTTAATGTTTTCAAGATACTAATGACAATACTACATAATTGTAATGTTTTGTGTTCATATGTAATTATATCCAATTTGTTTTCCTTCAGTTGAACATACGGAATATTTAAATTAATTGTGGTTGAGTAATTACCTTAATGCATCAGTGCAGGCTCCCATATTATACTAACGATCTTGCTGAGGTGAGGGCAGGGGTGAGATAATGCAGCCCACGCACGTGCTTAGAGGCTCTGATAGAGGTTCTCTCTCTCTCTCTCTCTCTCTCTCTCTATATATATATATATATATATATATATATATATATATATATATATGAGTGCGTGTGCGTGCGTGCGTGTGTGCGCGCGTGTGTGTACATAAATTCCTGAGAATTGTAAGATAATTTTGCTAATGAGACAAAATATTAAGTTAAATTTGTAAAACTTAGTAAAAAAGTATTTAATATAAAATAAAATCTAGTATAAAATAAAAAAGTATCTAATTCAAATTATAAAACTTAGATGACTGTTTGAAATCTATGACAATTTCCTGCGTCCCCCATAGTGTATTGTAAAGTACGAATAATTGAAGTACGGTAGAAACTTATGGTTTAAGGATACGCGTCCAAAAAATATTTTTCAGATATAACATCTCCTTAAGGCAAAACGAAAAATATACAAGTGGTGCTACAATAGCACACTACAATTTCTCACATTAATAAAAGTTTCGAAAAATTACCATACTTCATGTTCAGCACCCATGTTCAGCGCAGTCGTATTAGGCGCTAAACTTAATTTATTTACGGCTAATACATCAACACAAATTTGATAATTCAAATTTTGAAAATGCGTTATTTTCGTTCATAAAAACTGCCCAGTACTGAGAAGTTATTCTAAGAATTTCAAACTGACATGTCGTGGATTTGTCACTAGTATTGCCACCTGATAACTCCTGAAAGATTCTACCAATAGAAAGGTTGAAGCCTGATCCCCATGATTCTAAATTACTTTATAATTCAAAGGAATTAATAGTTATTTATGATACGAGAAGAAAAAGTGACGTTTTATTTTGTAGTAGGGAAGGTTGCGACACGAGGCTGATAGGCCGGATGGCGCAATCCTACGAGCAAAATAAAATTACTTTTACCACTGTGGCATACCGTACTTTCTAGATAGCCCACTGAATTTTACTTTAATGAAATTAATTTACATTTGCAAAATCACTTATTGATAAATTAAGGTCCGAAGTGGCTGATCCGGTTAAACGAAAGTATTTTGTTTTCTTTATTGCAATTACAGATTATCTGAACATTTGACCATCATCTCACTTTTTGCACACTGTGCCAGCCGCGAAAGAACAGTTTTTACTAGTGGCTGTCTGAAGAAATAAATCAGCGCGTAACAGATCTATCATACGATGAGATACGAATAACTTCTTAAACAGGATCAGTGTCTTTGTAACCATGGGACAAGCTAACACTCGAGGGATGTGCGTCTCCAGCAAAGTGCTGAGTAGCTGATGCGGTCTGGCGAAAGTATTTTGTTATCTTTGTTGCATTCACAGATTTCTATGAACACTTGAACATCATCTCACATATCTCAGCGTATGATTGATCAGTCACGCACTGATTTATTCTAAACCAGGATCAAGTGCATTCGCAAAGTGGAAGCAGCTCTCTCTCGGGGGACGTCCGACTCCGGCAAAGCGCTGAATAGCTGTTGGGGCTGACGAAATTATTTTGTTTTCTTTGTTGCATTCACATATTTCTATAAACACTTGAACATCATCTCACATATCTCAGCGTATGATAGATCTGCCACGCGCTGATTTATTCTTAACCAGGATCAAGTGCATTCGCAAAGTGGAAGCAGCTCTCACTCGGGGGACGTCCGATTTCGGCAAAGCGCTGAATATCTGTTGGGGCTGACGAAATAATTTTGTTTTCTTTGTTGCATTCACATATTTCTATGAACACTTGAGCATCATCTCACATATCTTAGCGTATGATAGATCTGCCACGCGCTGATTTATTCTAAACCAGGATCAAGTGCATTCGCAAAGTGGAAGCAGCTCTCACTCGGGGGACGTCCGACTCCGGCAAAGCGCTGAATAGCTGTTGGGGCTGACGAAATTATTTTGTTTTCTTTGTTGCATTCACATATTTCTATGAACACTTGAACATCATCTCACATATCTCAGCGTATGATAGATCTGCCACGCGCTGATTTATTCTTAACCAGGATCAAGTGCATTCGCAAAGTGGAAGCAGCTCTCACTCGGGGGACGTCCGATTTCGGCAAAGCGCTGAATATCTGTTGGGGCTGACGAAATAATTTTGTTTTCTTTGTTGCATTCACATATTTCTATGAACACTTGAGCATCATCTCACATATCTTAGCGTATGATAGATCTGCCACGCGCTGATTTATTCTAAACCAGGATCAAGTGCATTCGCAAAGTGGAAGCAGCTCTCACTCGGGGGACGTCCGACTCCGGCAAAGCGCTGAATAGCTGTTGGGGCTGACGAAATTATTTTGTTTTCTTTGTTGCATTCACATATTTCTATGAACACTTGAACATCATCTCACATATCTCAGCGTATGATAGATCTGCCACGCGCTGATTTATTCTTAACCAGGATCAAGTGCATTCGCAAAGTGGAAGCAGCTCTCACTCGGGGGACGTCCGACTCCGGCAAAGCGCTGAATAGCTGTTGGGGCTGACGAAATAATTTTGTTTTCTTTGTTGCATTCACATATTTCTATGAACACTTGAGCATCATCTCATATATCTCAGCGTATGATAGATCTGCCACGCGCTGATTTATTCTTAACCAGGATCAAGTGCATTCGCAAAGTGGAAGCAGCTCTCACTCGGGGGACGTGCGTCTCCAGCAAAGCGCGCCGCGCTCTCCCACGGGGCGAATTAACGATCTCTGGGAAGCGGCGTGGCGCGGCGCGTCGCGTCGCGGGGAGGCGTCGAGTCGGGGCGAAGGTGAAAGGCGAGCGCGCCGCGCAAAAAGCGACGTTTCGTTTCGTTTTAGTGCCGCCCAGCAGAGCAGCGCTCGTGAGGTCGAGCGGTTTTTGCCGGCCGGCACGTCGCGGGGGCAGCAACCTGAGCAAAAGGCTGGGCTGCAACGAGTAGTCGGAGCTGGCGGAGGGGCGAGTCCCACTTTCTTACATGGTGTTTAAACATGCTCATTGTTGTAATTCGAGATATTACGTTTGTTTTTTTTTTCTGATGGCGCTTGGTATCAGGAAGGGCTCTGGCCTGACATCTGTCAATTGGCAGTGATTTTGTTGCCTCTGGCAGAGTGTTGGCTGTTGTCTTCGCCTTCCACCGCTGGAGCCTTGGTTCGATTCCCGATCAATCTGCGGTTCGATCACGGGCCAAGCATGTTTTCTTGATGTTCTTTCGTTTTTTCTGCCTATTATTTAATCATTTCTACATAATTCACCTCAGCATTACCGTTCTCATTTACTTATAATTTACTAATGGTCCTCAATGACCTTAGTATTTGAAAGGTCGGTAAACCAAATAAAAAACTGAACGACCTTTGAAGAGGATGGGGATTAGCGTATCGTTCTGACCTAGTGAACTCCTGAATAGTAAAGATGGGAATGACAATAATTTTGGTGTAGAACGATCGTGTGCGGTCTTTAGGGAAGGTAGGCACTACTAATTCGTATTCAATAGCTGCCTTAAATAATTACTAATGACTGAAATTAATCATTGGAATGAAACTTCAACATAAATACGCTTATGTCAAGTATTAACAATAGTATTGTTTAATATTAAAACACTGAAAATCAAGAAAAGAAAATAGCAATTCATTATGTCTAAAGCAAATGAATATAAGTCAGATCACCAAAATGTTACTAAATAAACTATGATTAGTGTTACGAATAGAAACTCTGATCTTTATAAGTTGAGTTCTTTAGTTATATGGGGAATTCCGATATACGGAAAGAAAACGCAAAATCAATACATTGACGGACGAACAGCATTTCTACAAAAAGTAATCATGGTGAAAATATCGAGTTACTTATTTAGGGTACCAACTAAAGCGTTGGTAAATGTCTCAAGTATCTCAAGTCATGACCCATAAAAACCAATAAAAGAATTCATGCCAATGAATTGTAGGGAAGACTTTTAGAAACAATTCGGCAGCTTTGGAACCCGGAGATTCGAGATTTGCTAGGTTTGATTGATGAATAAGACTTAGTCTAATATTTCGTTTGTGCTTGTGCGTTATTTATAAATTATATTTATGCGTTACATTTATTATTAAATAATTTTCCCTGAAAAACTATTACCTTTTTGAAAATAACTTAAAAGAAAAATATCACAGTAGGGTTTTTAGAAAGCGATTACATAAAATTAAAAATTGTCGATATACTGTTCAGAAATGTATACTTGGTCTATGTAAATCGTAGATGCCGTCCTGGATGGCCGAGGTGGCTAAGAGTATGTGCCGACTCAGCGTTTCTGTCCGGAAGGGGTCGCGGTTTCAAGTCCCGCTTTGGGCAGGTTGTTTGTCCCTTGTGTCTCATGTATGTGTTGTCATGACGATCCTCGCCTTCTGCTAACTTAGATCAGAGAAGCCCGTAAGTGTGTTGGTGTCTAGTGTACAGTCGAATATGCGACCCATCGGAATGTTGGCTGGCGGCTGGAAAATGCCTTAGAAGAAGAAAGAAGAAATCATATTATAGATATGGGGATAATCAAACCACAATAATAAAAATAAATAATATATTTATTTATGCCCAAAGTAACTTTCGGCACTTAAAAAAATTAGAACTTTCTTATTCTGATTTTATATCAAGTATATACATTCCATTATTATAAAGCAGTCTATTTTAAGCCTTTTGTGGCTTACACCTTCTTCTCTTCCAGTTCCCCTCCCCTCCACCACTATTGGATGAGCTTCCATTTCCCACCATTTTACAAGTTGGCGGCCACCCTAGTGGTTCATCACTGGATCATATCCGGTTTTATTTTAAATGTTTAGGTGTTATTCACGTTGCTTGGGCAGTAAGTTATTTCAAGGTTTTTATTTTTTCAAATTTGTATCATTGTGTTATTCATTTCACTTCTTTTGCCTTTTATTCTTTATATCACTGCTCCTCTTCATGTTAATCACTCCATTTTTCGTTTTTGTTAGATACCCACTGAGGATGGGAAAATATTGTTCCCGATAGTTAATTTGGGCATAAAATAAATATATATTATTTATTTTTATTATTTTGGTTTGATTAGCCCCATATCTATAATGGATTACCACAAACTATCGGCTACCACCACGGAATTCATGAAATCATATATCTTCAGAAGCACTCAGGGTTACTAGTATTGGACTCATTCCTCGGCATGAGTAAGAGTACACAATGAAACGGAATGCCCGTTTTAAGGCATGTTTTCGCGGCACAAAAAGATGCGCCTTTTTCAGGGCCTTCTAAGGATTTTCCAGGAAAGTTCTCTCCACAGTGTAGTACTACTCGCAAAAACTAGAATTTTGGAAACTAGAGGTATAAAACTCTTAGAACTCGGGTCGGCTCTTTGACTCAAATTTGACAAACTGGATATCATATGCGCACAAACTGTCTCGCTTTTTCCCATCGAAAGTCTGTCGGTTTCTGGTGATAATCGTTTAGTCAGTTCCAAATTGGTTCTTAGGAAACCCTGATGATCTGCAAACTGTTTCCACGAGACAAAATAGATCATGTTTAATTCAATATAAATGTAGTCAAGGACGTGCGTTAATCTTAGTAATATATCTAGTTGTAAAACTGTTACGGAAGGTTCAGTATCTTAGTCATAAAGACGACCGTTGCATTATAGGATAATAATTTAAATATTAATGCAATGACGTACATAGGTCGTATATCAGCAAATACTCTGATACAATTCTTGCTATATTTAGCATCGGCTGATATGCGCAGTGCATCCGCTCCACGCCAACGAATGTTGCAGTGCACTTCATGATTATATGCTGCATTACCATTCTATTTATTTAGAACTAGTGAGAGCCCGTCAAAATTTGACGGTGAGATCTGAATAAATGTAAAATACTGTGCCCAGTCTAATGTTCACAATATGTTGCGTTGTTTGGATCTTCAGGGTATAACGAAGATATTTTGTGATGTAGAGTTTCCAAAATTTTGAACATGTATGGTCCATGACCAGGTGGCAATGCAATATCGGCACCAAATAACACAAAAGAAAGAGCACTATTATACTGACGAATATTATTTCAAAAATTTTTTGATGTGTCATCATCTATAAACAACTTTAATTTCTTCTGGCATATTGCTCGATGGTAATCTTATTTTCCCATTTAATCAACACAGAGTAAACTCGTTTGCAGAATTTCTCTCTCATGGGAAGTGCAAAGCAGAACAAAACTGACATTTCATAGACAACGACTCAACAGAGAACGAAATGACCTCGACTAATACTTCTACACTGACTTTCTCTTTCCCGCGTCCACTTACTGTACGTTTGCGTCTTTTAGGGCGCGTGGGCAACGATCGACATAACCTATGTACAACATCACTGCTTAAGTACAACCGAGCAAAACCCACTGCGCGAATGTTCTCTACAAAATTCACCACAAAAGCAAATACATGCCAACTATCAACGCCACAATGCAATTATTACACTGAAACAAAACCTTGACGAATTGTGAACAAATCTTAACAATCAAAACAAAACATCAAGCAGCGCCACCATGAAGCGGATTTGGAAGAAAACAATTGACTATTGATAAGCGTACTATTAAAGAATGATTTAATTAATTAATTTACGCCGTAAATGTTGGCGAATCAACACTAACAGTATCTGATAACTCATCTAGAGATCACGTTCTTTCTTTTAAAGGAAAAAATACTACAATCGGGTCAGTAGAAGCTCTAAACGAAGCCATGGCAGAATACCTTATTTTTTTAAATATATAGATAATAGTAATATATTATTAACTGTCTGGAGGAGAATTCTAGCGGCCGGCTGCTCTGATCGGTACTTTCCCGTGCTTTCTCCGATGAATACCAGGTGAATGCCGAAGCAGTGCCCTAACAAAGAGGCTATGGACCGCGCGCTATATTTCCTTCCCCTTCCTTGTCCTATCCTCAATAATAATAATATAAGTATTTACAAACACAGTTACTTGCACTACTCTACCACACATGCCAGGAGACCAGTCGGGAGCCGAGAGCTTGTCCAGGCTAGGGTGCTATCGCGCTGGTGGTAGACACCTAGTTGAGGGAAATCCCTTACCGACGTGTAGGTCGGTTCCGGATCTCACGATCCTGCTGGGAAGATCACGGACACCTCGTGAGAAAAACGCAAGCACCACATTTACAGGACTTATGGTATTAGCCGTTGATGCGCCCGAAATCACTAATCACTGAATCAACGAATTAACCGCCCCGTCATAGAGCACAGGAATCATCATTAAACAACCGTGACTAACAGGAGTGGAGAGCGTTGCGTCAACCGAGAGAATTCGTTAAGGCGTCCGCCGGAAAACTAATCTTGGGGCACGAATACAAAATACGTGCATAATAGGAATTAACCTCGCCGGCTGATACGAGTCACAGTCACATGCTGGCCGCCGCTCGCCGCACGCTCACACGTGATCGCGAGGCCTTCTCCTTGAGCGGCCGGCCGCCGCCGCCGCGACCGCCGCCGCCGCGACCGCCGCCGCCGCGACCGCCGCCGCCGCCGCCGCCGCCGCCGCGACCGCCGCCGCTGCCGCCGCCGCCGCCGCGACCGCCGCCGCCGCGACCGCCGCCGCCGCCGCCGCCGCCGCCGCCGCGACCGCCGCCGCCGCGACCGCCGCCGCCGCCGCCGCCGCCGCCGCTCGGCGCAAACAAGGGCACCCGAGGCGCGGCGCCGAATTCTCGGGAAGCGCGCTCCGCCACTACGCCACAACCCTTCCTCGAAGCACGGGGCGGCGTAGGACAAAACATCATCACGGGCACGCCCGCGCCGTAGAGATCGCAGCTGCGATGGGCGTGGGAGGCAGGCTGTGAGCGGCGGACAGTGGGCCGAATACACATCTGGGGAGCCATCTAAAGTTAGCAGCGCCCATGATTTTGGGAAAACTATAGGAGCGGAAAATTCGAAAATAGAGCACTTAATTTGCATTTAATTAGCCGTAAATTTTGGATATAGTTTGGTGGAGATTCGTTTTTGGGCGCTGCTGACTTTAGATGGCTCATCTGAGGAGGGGTGAAATAATTGATGTCGTCTTTGTCGAATCAGATTTATTCAGGGAGCCGCTTTTCGACGGTTTATTTTTACCTACGCGCCTGACTACGTTTATGCAGTAAAGAGAATGCTACAATGGAAATCGGCAATTTTTTGACAGAAAAACTCGTATTGTCAGGCCTTGATAACGAAAAGTGTATCAATCGTATTCCTGTATGTAGTAAATTACTCCCTCAAACACGTGTACATAATATTATGTACATAAAATTAGTGAAATGTTTCCGTGTATATAATCATATGTTTATAGAACTATCTGTGAAGGGTTTTTTAGTTGTATATCCTTGTATGTTATATCCATTATATCTTGGTTCGTGTCTACCAGAGGCCATTCCACTTAGTGGTATTCGTGCCCCACTATATAGGCTATAATAATAATAATAATAATAATAATAATAATAATAATAATAATAATAATCATCATCATCATCCTCAAACGGTCCTAGAAAATACCGCCTACAAATTGTACTGGGACAGAAGCATCCTGACAGACAAACTGTCCATCACAACAGACCTGACATCACTAGGCTATTCCAAGTCGTGAGGATATAGAGAATTATTCCAAGTCGTGAAGGAGGAATGGTTCTTGGAAAATGCGAAGACAATCCCTATTGTAATCTCAGCTACTGGTATCGTACCAAAAGTCACTATAAAGTCAGTGGAAGTACTTGATATAAACAAAAATATTCTGATAAAATGCAGAAAGTGGTCATAATGAATACATGTTCTTTGGTTAGATGAATTATGGGTTCAGATGTATAAAACACTTGTTAGAAATGTTTTTGTAAAATTTAAAGATCTTAATTTTTATAAATGTGTAAAAATGTGTATTTACTGTGTAAATAGTGTAAGCGCTATTCATTAATTTGTAAGTAATAAGTGATCATGCTTTGATGTGTATCTGTGTGATTACTGTAATCCCAGAAAGCTGTGAATAAAGAGATAATAATAATGATAATAATAATAATAATAATAATAATAATAACAATAACATATTTAGTCCACAAAATCCATGTTTTGTGGATCCTTGATACCGAAAAACAAATTGATGGCAAAACGTCTGTTCGTCCGTCTATCCGTCCGTGTATCTGTCCGTGCGTCCCTCTGTTCATCCGTCTGTCAGTCTCTCTGTCCGTCCGTCTGTCAGTCTGACCGTCCGTCTGTCCGTCCGTCCATCTGTCCATCGTCCATCTGTCCGTCCGTCCATCTGTCCGTCCGTCCATCTGTCCGTCCGTCCATCCATCTGTCCGTCCGTCTGCCCGTCCGTCTGCTCCTCCGACTCCCCGTCCGTCCGCCTGTCTGTCCGTCCGTCTATCCCTCCGTCTGGCCGTCCGTCTGCTCGTCTGTCTGTCCATCCGTCCGCCAGCCTGTCCGACCGTCTGTAGTCAACGCTAACTTACCGTTCAGACGATTTTCCCCGAAACTGATATTTACCAATCGATCTGAGCGAACTCGAGACCCTGCAAATTTGAAAAAGATATTTTGATTTTGGGGGAATTTTTCGTCAATACACAACATTCTCGGAATTTTCTTAAAAATGTCTACAATTTTTTAATTGAACTTTGGCCTCCGATTACGTACAGAGTGCTTAAAAATTCTCTCTTTTTTTTGTTGAAATTTATGAGTTTTCGAAAGTTGGAAAAAAAATTTCTGTATCTTCCTAGAAGTTAGAAATAATGCAAGAACCCACAATTTTTTTGGACGTCGGGAAAGTTACATTTAGCCGTATTCCTGGTGGTGTAAGCGTAACGTCCCAGGCATAATGACTCAAAGGACCTGAGTTTGAATCTTGGCGCGGAAAAAGAAGTTAATTGAAAATATTTTTGCAAATTATTATAATTGTATAAGATTGCGCTGCCGTTACAAATAATGAGAGAAATTATGTGCTTCAGTAGCACTACTAGTTTCCCTATCATTTCATATGTGATTCCGTTACAAAAATGTTCACGGCGGTTCGACTTTTAATCTTTAGATAATAAATGTTTATTACAAGTCGAAACGGTAATTCTCAGGAAGTATCAGTGACAGCCTCCAGAATATCAAAAGCAATAGAGATCAATCGTCTTACAACTTTCCGATGTAAGACGATAGAAAATCATCCCATTCCCGTTTATAATTTCTTCTGAGAGCTCGTGTATCCGTCAGACATCAGTGCATGATGCGTTACCTCCCAGAGCCACCGTGTCAAAAATTTCACATGTATAATTCTGTTGTATGTAATTTCCATCCGCATATTCAGTGACAAAAAGGAATCGTTTTCGAAGGCCCCTACATGCCGAAGGAGTTTGTAAGTTTAATTCTGAACCAGTGTGTAGATCCATTGGGTTTCTTGATACTGAACGGATGTTTGATTACTCAGTTGAGCGATAACATTATTTTTATTGTCGCGCAGGCCGCTTGTCCCAGCAGGCGTTCCGCCTCGCTGTTTGCCAGAGTAAGTAAGTAAGCGGAGGGCTCGGCTCACCTGCGTGGTGACGAGGAGAGAGTGCATTAGCAAAGATACACGCAGCGACCCGACCCATTCCACGGCGTCTGCTCGCGAAGGCAGCGGCGAGCGTCATGCATAGGCAAAGACGCGACGGGGCGGGCTACCGGGCCGGCACGCAACTGACCCTCCGGCCACCCAACGCCCCTGGCCTTCGTGCACTCTTTTGCTGAATTAATTTGTGGTTTGTGCTTGTGAAATCGGCCTTGAGGATGAGCGTCGATCTCTTATCATCGAGGGTAGGTGCCGGCCAGGTGCCAGCCTGGATTCCCTTCCACCCGATCAAAGCATTTATTCTACTTCTCCCCCCCTCACTCACGCACATACCGTTTTTAACTTTGATGTTCAATAAATCAGCAAATACGTTAATAAGCGTTAACTTTCTTACGAGGTATGCTGGTCGGAAAATAAGGAGGTACCATGACTGTTATGGGCTTACGACTCAACATCAACGCGATGGTTTGAGGAGACTCGTGTGGTAGTAACAGGTTGCACCTCTCTATTATCGAGTGTATGTGCCGGTCTGGTGGCAGCTTGGATTCCCTACCGCTACGATCAAAGCATTTTATCTACTTCTCCCTCCCACACAGTTTTAATTTTGATTGTTAAATAAATAAACAAATAATTAAATAAGCGGTAATTGTCTCACGAGCTATGGTGAGACAATGGGAAATAATGTAGGTACCGTGACTGTTGCGAGCTTACGAGTCTCATCAACGTGACGGTTTGGGGAGACTGGTAAAAGTAAAAGTTTGCACTTAGCTGGCATGGGCGGACTGTAGGCACCGAAAGAGTACACACACGAGTGACCCATTTTACCCAGCTTAAGCGAGGGGGGAATTTTTGGAGATTTCTCTAAAAGAGCTTTCATATTACGCATTCAAAAAAGTCCTTACTGGCTTCATTTATCCTGGTGCTCTAGCTCTTTATCAAAGGTTTTTTAGTCCTTTGGAATCTGTCTGTTATTTTGTAAACTAGAGTATTTGAGATTATTATTTCACTAATGAAAACAAATATGTAGTCAATAATAAATATTAATACAATACTGTTTTATTAATATTTATTTATATTAGTGTCACCTGCACTTTCAAACCTTCACACCATTCCATGTTGTATTAAAAACAATAAGAAATTATCAATTATAGGGGTAAAACGTGCATGATTGCTTGAGATGGTGGAAATTCTTGAATTATTATTAGTATATAATAGTAATATTTATCAGTAGTATATATATATATATATATATATATATATATATATATATATACCACGAGTGAAATAACACAATGTTTGTGACCCAGGGATTTAAACCGCCAAACTAGCGATGTACAACTATCGGGTCAGCCTTTGCCTTGTAAAATGAATTCAAATAATTATGTAGTGTGACGCACTGACCTATTCCGCTGGCTGCTGCGTCACAGCTGGCAACTCTCGTCACAAAGGGCTGATTAAATTCGGCAACGGCGCCTTTACAGCCTCCCTTCAGACGTCAGAAGCCCAGCAGAGGATGTACCGCTCTTTTGCATTCGGCACGTTCCAATACAACGCAATAACAGTGCACACGGCACGCAAAGCGGCTGCGTCGTGGGACGAAAACATCCTGGGCAGCGCTCACCCCCCACCGCGTACGCCACTGGGCAGTAGCAAACATCGCATCTCTCGAAGTATACGTAGCCCCCACAAGTTTCGTGAACGAGAGTTGTTTCGGATACCGCAATGGTGCAGCTTGAACATTTCGAAGGCCTTTAGGCTTTGCATCCCATAAACCCCACCAGAATAAAAAATAGATTTCCCAAACACGTTTTTTACATCCAATTTGCAGATTTAGATGATCCTTTGTGAGGTGCCCAGTGGGTGCCCTCTCCCTAAGTAATAGCTGTAAAGTAACAATAGTTTAGTTTTTTAAAATAGATCATAAGCATCAAAAACATGTGAAAAAGTTTGTATTGTAAAACTGAACCATGTATACCATTCAAAATAATAAAAAAGATTGAAAAAAAGGCTTTGCATCGCAAGGTCACATAAGGCTGGCTCTCGTCGGAGAGAAAGCGGTCTCAACAGTAAATATGATAGGTAATTTTATGTCATGACAGTTGAATCGTACTGTATAGAAACAGAATTATGTACATATTGTAGAAATTAATAAATTGTGTATACAGTCAGAATTGGTTAACTGTTGATTCGTCTGTAAGTCCTTTTAATGACGCTACCTCTCTTAGCAATCATGGCGATGGTGGCGGGAACAGATACACGAGGGCATGATTTTATGACTCTGAAAATGATTTAATAACGACTACAATATAATAATAATAATAATAATAATAATAATAATAATAATTGGCGTAATAATTGTAGTAATAGTAATATTTGGAGTAACTGCCCTTCAGGGAAGCTAGGATATAGTCAGGGCTTGATTTCTGGCGGAAGGCGACGGAACGGCGTTCCAGTACCTCGGGAATAATTATTAAAGCGGCTAGCGTTGTTCACAGAGGGCCAGTCAAGTTTTGCAGTCATTCGATTTTCGGTATCAAGGACCCATAAAACATGGATTGTAGCTACGTAACATGGATTGTAAGCATGGATTGTATTAGAGGATTTTTCTAAATTTAGCAATTGGATTTATCCACTTTTTTGTTGCCAGGGATAGGTTTCGTTTCAGAGACCTGTGATAAGAGTTTTCCGCCGTTTATTTTTCTTCTGTTTTTTCTTTCTTTTTCCTTCAGCATTACATAATTTTCTCCTTCCTCCGCAGCGAGCAAGAAAAATGAAACGCGAATTTGGAATAAATAATTATACGTACAAAACATTATTGCATTGATCCTGATTTACAATTACAGAACATAAGAACCTGGGCCAAGGTAGCCAGGTCAAATTTCCAATCTCAGACAAAATTTTAAAACACTCAGTGGTACTGGGAATTTTTATGCACAAAAGTAATTTTCAATACAGAATCACTTCTTTTTCTCTTAGTATAGCCTTTTTGACATGTAATACTCGTGTATTATAGATGTATTATAGAGCAAATGTGTATTATGTCTTGGAGTGTTGCAAATACTAGCTAATTCACAATCAACTTGTGTAGATATTAAACATAATTATAAAGCTCGTCGCATTTTAAAAGCGCTCTTGAAACAGAAAAAAAAAAAGAAAAAAGAAAAGAAAAAAGAAAAAAGAAAAAAAGAAAAAAGAAAAAAGAAAAAAAGAAAAAGAAAAAGAAAAAGAAAAAGAAAAAAGAAAAAAGAAAAGAAAAAAAGAAAAAAAAAAAAGAAAAAAAAAAAGAAAAAAGAAAAAAGAAAAAAAGAAAAAGAAAAAAACACTGTTAACAGCGAAGAGGAGGTGCTAGGGTTCGTCGTGCGGAGAGCGATCGTGCGGAAAAACGGTCCCCTGCGTCGCGTCGGCTGTGCAACAGCGGGCGGTCGTCGCCAACGCGGGTGGCGTCAGCGGCGCCGCGACGGCGCGGTGGGGAAACGCTGACCCCAACCCGTTTTCGCGCGCTGCCCCGGAAGAGGCGGCGGAAGTGGGGAAAACGCCGCGCGGGTGCCAGGACGCTCGCCGCAACGCCCACCGCCGCGCCGCGCCGCCCGGCGCGGCGCGGCGTTGCCCGCGGAGCCCCTGCGCCTCGCCCTCCCTGACGAGCGCGCAACGCCCCATGTCCAGTCTAGCCACCTCGCCCAGTCTTGCTTCCCCGCTCCTCTCTAACCACCTCACAGTGTATTGCTGCGTCCAGTTTAGCCACCCCGACCTCTCTAACTGCCCCGCCCGCTCTAACCGCCCGCTCACTCTAACCGCCCCGCCCACTAAACTCCTTACCCATTCTAACCACCCCGCCCAGTCTAACCACCCCGCCCACTCTATCCACCCTTCCCTCTCTAACCGCCCCGCCCACTCTAACCGCCCCGCCCACTCTAACCGCCCCGCCCACTCTAACTGCCCCGCCCACTCTAACCACTCCGCCCACTCTAACCACCCGCCCACTCTAACCACTCCGCCCACTCTAACCACACCGTCCTCTAACCACACCCCACCCACCAAAAGGACCCGCCCCCCTCTAACCGACCCGCCCACTCTAACTGCCCCGCCCACTCTAACTGCCCCGCCCACCTAACTGCCCCGTCCCACCAAACTGCCCTGCCCACTCTAACTGCCCCGCCCACTATAACTATCCGCCCAATCTTTACCGCCCCGTCCACTCGTAACTGCTCCGCCCACTCTAACCACCCCGCCCACTCTAACCTCCTCGCCCACTCTAACCGCCTCGCCCACTCTAACCATCCCGCCCACTCTAACCGACCCGCCCGCTCTAAACACCCCACACTGTCTAGTCACTCAGCGCCCCACCGCCCGTTGCCACCGTCCCACCCACCCACCCATCACTCCTCCCATTATCGACTTCCCCCGGGCCACCACCCCTGCCAACCCCCACGTTCCCGTCCGGATGCACCTGCTTCCACTTCCCGGGTCTCCTCTTTCTTCGGGTCACCCCGCTGCCACGCCCCGCCTCTGCACCCGCAACCTCTGCGTATCAATAATTTCCATTCCTCATTGCTGTCAGTATTGCATTTAGTGAATGGTACGTTAAAAAATCCATCTGGAAACCTCTTTGTAAATTATTTTTATGGGTTTGCAATAAGAAACAATTTTCAAGTGAAAAAATATTAACTACAAAATTATCTTGTTTTTAAAACCTATTAACTTCAATTTTTTTAACAATATTCAGTTACGACTGATGTGCTTTATTCTTCAAAGCTTCGTTAAGTTCATTTGGATATACTATTCGAAAGTTGAATGTTTTATGTGTCTGGACTAATTAAAGTTAATTTTTAAGTAAAATTATTTACTCTTCACGCTAATATCATTATGATATTAAGCAATAACTGAATTAACTGAATAACTGATTTGAGTATGCGGCCTACAATCACACATGACTTCTGAAATGCGAAAAGGCCTAATTCCAAACGTTGGTCACTGAAAATACTTAAGATAATAGATTACTATATTTATGAAATTGTGAAATGGCGACATTTCATAAGTGTGCTATTCCGCTAAAACATTACTACATATTATCTTCATTTTTCAAAATAATCTTAAATGTATCTGTTTTTTACCGATACGTTTTTGCTTGTTATTGCCTTCGGTATGGAATTCAATGTACTCTGCATAATTTACCTGGATCGAAAGGATCGTGGTAACGAGGGAAATATGAAAACTCTCGATCAAAGGTCCTCGAGCTTTTTGTCGCCGCTTGATCTTGAGAACCCTTAAAGCGCCCTTGGTGCTTAATTAACTATTATTCTGCAGGAGTCATATCTTCTTCAAAAGCATATCTGCCTCATGAAATGTAAAAAACGCAAATTAGTTTTGTCACGTCAAGAACACTATTACTACTACTACTGCTATTATTATTACACTATTACTACTACTACAATCTTTTTCTCTATTGTATTTTCTTAGAATTGATATTTTTGTTCTTTGTTGTATTTTAACGAGAATATCGCCCTTTGTCTATGCCGATTCTTTGAATTCCAGGACCATTCAAATAAAGTGTGAAACTCGGGAAGTAATGATGATAAGTCTTTTAACCTATTGTAAGTATTTATAATTATAGTTAAAGAATTTGAACTTATGCAAATCATGTATATTGTGTTGTTTGTAATATATATATATATATATATATATATATATATATATATATATATATATTACAGAGAGAGAGAGAGAGAGAGAGAGAGAAACAAGTCTTCATGATTTACTGCTTATTTTGAAACACGCCATAATTTTCATCTGTTGTGGCGATGTAAGGTCCATTCAGTTTGTTTTGAAAGTTTGAATGAAAAGATAATGATTTTAATTGTAAGATTAGAATTTATTCCAAATCAACACATCAGGGCGAAAGACTGAATCACTGACGGGTATTGTGCATCGGTGAATATTCTATTAAAAGGATACGTGTGATTTAAGCTTTATGTTTTGGCCATGAAATGCATTTCAGTACGTTATGAATTCTCCGTTATGTAGCATGGTTCCGGGAACTCGAATGAGATTCCCTAAGTCACCGGTCGCTAAAGCGTATTCGCCTATTGTGTATTCGTCTATTTACTGCATAAAATTGCATAGTTTCCGCCTCATTCTCTGCCAAAATTTCCCCAAAACTGTATTGTAGTACGCAATACCTCATTCGCATTCGGTGTGGTGCAGCGGCCAATTTCAGACAGTGCATAATGGGCTACCTCCCGGAAGTCATATGGTTACAATGTGCTAGTTGGTTTGGATTTCCCAGTGAATAAAACATTGCCCGCTTACGCACGTCATCGATTCAGGAAATAAGGACTGGCGAGGATAACATATATTTAGGCAAAAATGAGTTTTAGCTGCAGATGCGATGCACAATATCAGACCTGAAAACCTTCTTATTAGAATGAAACTATTTTATTGTAATAGTTGCATTAGATACTTACACATTTTCACAATAAAATTTGTCATTTTAAATTATATAAAGTATTAAATTTTATTGTATAATACCGTTTTCACTTTTATCTCATTTGAAAAAAAAATTATTTTAATTATTCATTTGTAAAGGTACTTTGAGTTGATTAATATTCTTAGAAGTGTAGTGTAAGTTTTAAAAAGGACCCCTTTCGACACTGTCATGATATTATGTTGCAAATGGCGCTAGAAAGTCTCGCCAATTGCCTACGTCACTCGGCCGACCAGAGGACGCGCAGCAAAGCATCTCATGCGAAGGTTCACAGGAGCACACACGCATTGTTCTCAGCGCCTTCCATTTGTGCAGGGCCGGCTAATGCCTCCTCCGACGCCTGCAAGCGTCCCTGGAAGCGAAGGATGAGGAACAGGGACCAGAAAATAAATAAATAAGTAAATAAAATAAATAAATAAATAAATAAATAAATAAATAAATAAATAAATAAATAAATAAATAAATAAATAAATAAATAAATAAATAAATAAATAAATAAATAAATAAATAAATAAATAAACAAATAAATAAATAAACAAATAAATAAATAAATAAATAAACAAATAAATAAATAAACAAATAAACAAATAAATAAATAAATAAATAAATAAATAAATAAATAAATAAATAAATAAATAAATAAATAAATAAATAAATAAATAAATAAATAAATAAATAAATAAATAAATAAATAAATAAATAAATAAATAAATAAATAAATAAATGTTGCATCACAGGAAGAATCCGCCCCAGCATCTGCCATGCTGATCCCTGCTTGTCTGGGCGTCGCGGAGCGCATGCGCAGTAGCGGTGGCGCGGCGGCAATGAGTTAATTGGTTTAGCCCGCCGGCGCGGCGCGGCGCGGCGCGGCGCGGCGCGGCGCGGTATGGTGCGAGCAGAGGAACCCGTACAAGGCAGGGCTGCTGGCGCGGCGCCAGGAGCTGTATTCGGGTCAAGTGTGGCGCCCGGCAACAGGAAGTCGCCGCCGCCGGGGGCACCTCCGGGGTGTAGTGTATAGTAGGGACGCGACACCTCCAACAAAAAGTTGGTGTTCAAAACTAGATCATCTTTTAAGAATAATGTTAGGTGAAGTATCGCGAAGCGCTGTCGTTTGTCAGTTGTCGATTAGGCAACCCGCTTGACGTTGTGAAGTTACTCCGTACACACTGTTAACAACAGGGACGCTCTTGCCTCAAGTAAATTGGCTGATACACAATAGAAGAAGAAGAAGAAGAAGAAGAAGAAGAAGAAGAAGAAGAAGAAGAAGAAGAAGAAGAAGAAGAAGAAGAAGAAGCGGCAAGAAGTGGGAGTGCGAGCAGATGAAGGAGTAGGAGGTGCAGAATAAGGGGAGGAGAAGGAAAAAGGAGAACAAGTAGAAGGAAAAGAAGAAAATGAAAAAGGAGCAAAAGTTACGTATTCTCACTACGGTTCAGCGGGTCCTCCTAAGCTAGTAAGCTATACTCGTAATACATGTCTCAAAAACACGGACGCTTGTAAACATCGTGCCACGCCACGCCGCGCCGCGCCACGCCGCGCCACGCCGCGCCACGCCGCGCCGCGCCGCGCCGCGCCACGCCGCGCCACGCCGCACTGCTGGACTGACCTGAGACAACGCCGACCGGGGCGAGCTCTGCCACTTCCCTGCAGTCCATCCCATGCTCGCACACGCGTGGCACACCAGCCGGCCGGTGCGGCGGGCTCGTATTCCAAGCAGATGCCGGTTTGCCATTTCACCCCTTTCTTTAAGAAACATGTAGTTCTAACAATCAAATTTTGCACAACTGCTTAGTGCTGTAAATGTTTAAATGAACTAAAACAGTTTTATGGATTATTAAATTTGCAATTAAATTCAGTATTTAAATGTAATTATATAAATATGGTTTTATATATATTCATAGGCAGCCAAATGATTAGACGGACAGTTAGGTTTATATTTTTATAATTACATTTAAATAATAAAACAGTCATAAAATAATAAATTAAATTAATTTTATTATAATACATGGTAGTACAATCATTGCGCTTATTTGTCATTGCGTTTAAATGGAGATTTAGTAGTAAAGTATTTCTGAGGGAATATATTCAAAATATATTTTTAGCAACAAAGATAAAAGTGAACGTAATATTATTTTTGGAAAAGCATCTATTAGAGAGTTTTTGCAAGTCGTGAATTTGAAAGACGTGACTGACAATTCCGAAGAGTATTCTACTGTGCATACCCTGGTATCTAATGAGATTTTTTTCACGGGTCCCGTTGTTCTCCCGGATTTGTCTTTTACCACAAATGTATTCATGGCTGTGCCACTGCAGTGACCATTCGTGACATGGAAAGCTTTTTTCCTGCTTCTTCGAAGTTCTAATGTAGATGGGAGCAGTGCTTGGTGAGGTTCGGGAGTCGACTTCCGCACTTCACCTCGCTTTTGCCACAACCACTTCATACGTATTCGACACTAATACCCAAGAAAAATGGAAACCATGGAATATAAAAAAATGGTGGCAATTAAATAAGGCAGGACATTTATGATAAATTGTAACTCCTGAGAATTAAATTGTTTCAGGAATAAACCAACGTAGTTGTTTAGGATTTGCAGGTTCTGTAATGTTGAAGCTTCATTAATGTTTTTCAACAGGTGGCTATGACTGCCACACATTTCCCACATCTAATATATGGAAGTGTATTTATAGGAAAATTAGTGGGGGGTTATATTCCAAATTTCTCTAGCTAACTATATTTTTCTTTGATATATAACATATTGTGTGTATATTACATAATAACATGATGTAATCGTATTTCTTATATTGTATTATTGTCTTGAAATCCTTACGAAGGCAAAAATTAAGACAAAAGATACATATATGATCAATAAAAACGTTTAGGTGTTGAGAGTGGTTTTCTGTTCCGACTGTTTCTTATTTTAACGCTTGTTTACGCTCGTATCATACGTAAAAACTAAGTATTTGATGATACGTAATTTCCTAGTGATGACACTGATTACATACTATTACTTTGGATTTCCCATCTTGCAAAAACTCCTTAATCAGTGATCCAATGACAGGACAACCATTATCGCGATGGAAATAAACTTGTATTATAGACACATTAAACTTCATTTGGAATGGACAAGTCATTGGTTAACTCTGCTTCCTGGAACTATTAATGGGTTGAATTATGAACAATATTATTGTTTGCATATTCACATCTCTATGCATATTCATTTTTAAATTAGCCGTATTTATCACAAATCGAATGGGAAAATAGCATGTGTTGAGTCGGTTCGACGAAACCTAAGTTTTGGTATTATTTCCATAAGGTACAGTATAGGCATTTTTACAATCACATTTACTGATTTTTTGGCAGCCCTTCACTTGGATAATTTCATCTTTCCATTTCAGCTGTAATTGCAAATACATTGGGACCTTAAATCGAATTATTATTCTCCGAATAATAATTCCTCAGTCATTGGGCAAAACATCGTTATTGTAAATTAATTATTAATGTCATTATAAGTTAAAAACATAGCAACCATCAAATCAACAATCCCATCCTCTGCATTTTTTAACTAATCTATGATTTCAAATACAAGTTTTTGGTGATGATTTCAAGTTCAATTAACATTTCGCTTCTGATATTTTTAACGTACATTGCAATGAGGAAATTTGTTCACTTTTCGTTAAACCATTCTCATAAACAGTGAACGGCTTAAGAGCATGCTTGCAATTGGTGACATGGTCAACTTTCCCGCTTTCGTTTACATGATGGAAATGAATAAAAGAATGTATATTCAAAGTATATCTTCTATATACACAGGCATGGTGATGGAACAAAATGACATTTACGTTACAGGGGAAAAGTTCAGCTCTCAAAACAATGTTCGTAATCCAAGGGTGTAATGCTCACGAATTAATATTAAGGCTCGTTGATAAAGATCTGTATCCTCTCGAATATGTCAAAACACATTTAGTGTATCACATCTGCATCACAGATTATAATTTTTTTTAATTTTACAAAGCTAAAAATATCTAAAATTATATGAAAAGTGTAACTAACGTGGACATGCTAATTTTGGCATGACCACATTAGTTTTGCCATGAGGATAAATCTTATTCCTATATGCAATAATGACTTCCTCTAACATATTGTTTTCTCAGAATTCACGCGTGACTGCAAAACGTCCGTTGGTCCGTGTGTGGTCAACGGTAGCGCCAAAACCGTTAAGAAAATTTTCTGTAAACTTGATATTTTCGGATCGATCTGAACGAACTCGAAGGCCAACTAATTTGAAACGGATATTTTGACTTTTGGAAGTGCTTTGCGTGAAGCCTCAACAACAGTTTCAACTCTTTTTTCTCGAATAGCGTAAACGTTGCTTCAAGAATGCCGTAGGTCTCTTTTTCATTCAAATCTCCAGCAATAATGGCGGAAGTTTATTTCAGAGTCTTTCTATAACTACAATACTGAAGATTTTTTTCATGAATGAAATCTATTCTTCAAAGACCGATCTTCAAATGAGGTCACGTACAAATTTTCAACAAAAATATGAGTTATCTTCTTGTAATTTGTCGTGAATTGTAGACAGTTGTTCAACATTTATTTTCTAAAAAACGGTAACACTTTTTTTATTTCTTTTCCCTCGTAAAATGAAAAGGATAGGAAAAAAATGATACTAGTCCATTTTCGGCGAACGCTGGATTTTTAAAAATTGCTAAAAATTAACATTGCAAAAATATAATTTTCAGAATCCTTTTCTTAAACAAAATATATTGTGAACATTAGATTTTTAAATATGGTCATGTATTTTTTTAAACGGGTAGTTTTTGCGTAATTTCTTGTTGAAGTTAATGTTATTTATAAAGAACTAGTGGTTCTACAGAATGGCACAGACTTTCTCGTAGTTAAGTTTTCTAATTCCCTTGGTGTGGACTGGTATTGCGGTCTTGTCCCATCCTCTTGCCAGCTGTCATTTATCGTCGTCCAAAGTACAATTTCTTTTATATTGAAATAGAAAGTTTCATTGAAAAATTGTAAGCCGTTTTTAAGAAAATTGCGATTAAGCATTACTGTAAATGCGAAATTTGAAGCTCTTTCTTACAGAAATGTAGAGTTTTCGAGAAACATCATTTAAAGTCATTTGAAACACTTTAACTCACAAACGCAATAATGTATACAAAGCGATGGAAATGCGCATATAAAGGGCGTGAGAGATATTTAAAAAATTTACATTCATGTAATTTAAAAAAACACCAAAATGAACGTTACGTCATATTAAACAGTACACTCATCACCATCCTTTGGAAAAGTTTGAAGAAAAAATTTGGATCCAAATTTGAGAAAATTGCGATTGGGCGTTTCTAAAAATGCGGAATTTGAGCTCATTTTACTAGAAAACTGTTGAGTTTTCCAGAAACTTTATACACAAAAGCACATTTACACCTAAATATAATAATATGAAGATATTACCTGTAACGTAAATATTACTACCGCGAGAGACAAGTCAAAAAATTAAATTCTTGTATTTTTTAAAAAGAAAAGAATAGATCAATATGGCGTTTATGTCATCGTATAGAGAGCATTTGGCAGTACCGCTACCAAAAATTTAAAGAAAACATTAGGAGCCGTTTTTGAGAAAATCTTGTTTTTGTTATGTTTTAAAATTGCAAATATTTCACGCACTATTGCACGAAAACTCCTATTTGTTTAAAAAAGCTGCATGTCCTTCATGATAGAACTATTTATGGACAACAAATTTTATTTGAAGGAAAAATCAGTCTTCAATTTTATAGTTGTAGGAAGATGCCGAAAAATTCAAACTTTTGCGATTTTCGAAGATTCAGAGTTAACCGTCAAAATCGGACCAATGTCACCTTTATAAGTGAATTTTACTCTCTTCTTGCAAGAAGTGTAATGAAAAAAATTGGAGCCCTTTTTGAGAAAAGTTTGTAAATATCCAGGGGGCTTCATGAAAAGTACCCCCAAATTTTAAAGAATGTTTTTCAAAATTTCAAAGCTTCAACTAGAGTCAGATGAAAAGGGTTTTTTTAATTTCAAAAAGATCGTTCGGGCGGTTTAGGTGCTAGTGGTCTTCAGAGACGGATAGATGGACGGACAGACAGACGGACAGAAAGAAGGACGGACGGAAGTTTGAAAAAAGAAAACAACACTTTTTCGGTATCAGGGGGCCCCAAAACGTGTATTTCCGTTGAAAACTCGAAATCGATTTTCCGTAGCATCACATAGCTTTCTCAAAACTACATATATTACTCCGTATATACGTTCGTATACGAGAAAGTAAAATTGCTCCAAAACGGTTCCATATTTTTTCTTGAGTTTTTTTCCTCGTATAAAATAAAGAACGCCTCGTATAAAATACAATACCTCCGATTTCATTTTGATTTTTGTGAATTTCTGAATTTTTGAATATTGCAAAAGTTATAAATAAAGCGAGAAAGTATGTGCTGTTGTAGTATCTGTAGTTTCTTTGTTATCAAACTGTTTCTTATAAGTAGATCAAGGCCTGGGAAGCATAGTAGTGTACTCCTTCCTGGGAAGTATAGTACTCCTTCCAGTTCCTTTATGAAAATATAGTTTTCTAGCATATTTACTTGGAATTGTCTCCACATTCCTGCAAATAATCAGCTACCTACTTATTCAGTTGTTTGACCACAGGCAAAACCCTCCGGAGAGGGGGCGTCGCCACTCACATCAAGGGTAACTGTAATACAATTCCTAACTTCTTCAGCCATCAAGGTTATTCAAATGACGATTAAATATCGAACTTCGGCGCACCGTGTAGATAAACGTGTTTTAGAGCAGCCGACTTTCTCGTAATTGAATGTTATTTTTGTTTACGTTTTCTTGAATCCTCTATTATAAAAGAGGAAACTACGTACTTCATTATGTGGAAAAACATGTCTTTCGTATTAACTGTTGACTTTTTTCTGTACCAATCAAGTTCCGAATGTCGTAACTTTTTGTAGCTATTAGCTGATTTCAGATTACTGAAAGCGTAATTGATAAATAAAAAAAGCTAATGCACGAGTTAACTATATAAATCCTTTTTTCAGCCATAAAGATAAACGAGTGACCTTCACAAACAAGGAAAAAGTTAATCATTTGATTCAGTTACTAGTTCCAAGTTCCTTGGATGATAGCATGTCTCCTTTCGTGCTAGAGAACACATGAAAGATATGATAATGTATAATTCAGTCTAGTGTGCTATATCTGGAAGTACGTAGATCATAATGTCCGCTCCCTGAGATATTCAGTATCGTTGTGTAAACCTGTTTTATATTATTGGAAGGAGACAATGAACGGAAAGGACATGTAACTTATTGGAACTTTGTGTTCTTCTTTGTTTTTGATTTAATATTGCAATTATAGCGTAATTTTATTTTAAAATTTATTTTCAGCTTCAACATTTCAATGTAATTTTTTTTCAGGAAACAATATCAATTCATTTTTCAACACTCGTGCATAGAAATTAGTTTTTACCTTCATTATTATTTGCTTGGAAAGTACTAGATTGTATGTACTACGCTTACGACAAAGTGGATTTACCGTACACGTACCGCTAAGATGTCATGGTCTCATGAAACAACTGGCTGAGGAAAAACCTGGTGGTGCTACAACACATACTTTCTCGCATTACTTCTAAATTTGCCATTTTCGAATTTTCAGAGCGATCAACGAGAATGAGACCCGTGCGTTCTTTCAAGCGTCCCATCTTCTATCCGTGGAAAAATCCGTGGTTTTTGAGAAAAAAATAGTTGTTTTAATTCCCTATATTTCGCTCCAAATCACACGAAAACTAATCATATTTCCGAATAACTTAACATTAAATTATTTAAAGATCCGTCTTGCATGAACAGATTTTATTCAGAAAACAATCTCTATCTTCAATATTATAGTTGTAGAATGACAAAAATAGCACTTTTGCAATTTCCAAAGTATTTGGGATTTCAACGACCAAGAGATCTGTACCATTCTTGTAAGTATCCTTTACAGAATCCAAGGACAATGTTTGATCAAAAATGTTGTGCCGTTTTTGAGAACTTCTGAAAATGTTTTTGAGGGTTCATGTAAAGTGCCCTCAAAAATCAAAATGTACGTTTGAAACTCCCAAAGCCATCGTTCTGACCGATCGAGGAATACCAATTTTGAAGAAAAGTGACTGAACGGTTTAGGAGCTAGCGTTGATCACATACACACAGACGGAGAGATCGAAGTTTTGCTGTCAGTCGTGTTTTCTTTTGGTATCCAGGACCCACAAAACAAGGATTCTGGCTAAACCACGTGTTAAAGGATTTTTTCTCTATTTAGCAACAGAATTTATCCACTTTTCGTTACAATAGCCCGACAATAAGAGTTTTTCAGCCGAAAATACGCCGTCTTCCGGTGCTCGATTACATAATTGTCTCTTCTTATGAAGTATCTCCGTAAAGGCGAGAAAATAAAAAAAAAACAGAGCCGACATTAATCAACATGGCCGCCGTCTCGATTATTTGGAATAATTCCAGAAGGAATCGTTAGCGGGATTATACACACCTGAACGTTTCCGTGAATTCATACTAAAATAATGAACGCAACTCAAAAGATTGAGTCTTTGGCCTACGGTCATTTGATGGTGATTGACCTTCAACCATTTCAAAATAGCCTCTTATCTCTCTGGATTGTCAACATTTAATTCCTCCGCCAAAACCCCTTTTCTCAACTAACGTAAAAAACAATTTTGTCACTCAAGATCAAAAAAGCCTCAAGAGTTAATAATATTTTATGTCAGTACAAGTTTGCTCGTTATGTGATTGATTTGAAAATGAGCAGCGTACGTCCTCTTCCCCTCTCTAGATAAATACACTCAGTTTTTCAATGATATAATTAAACTGGTAAACATAGGTGATTTTTAAAAAAGAACCTATATCTTTCAATCATCAGAACCCGTTTTTGGCAATGTTCATAACACTTGACATTCTATGCATATTCCTGTCTCTGTTGTTCCGATTTGAGCTTTTTTAGCGTAACTGAGTGTGATCACATTGTGTATGAAGTTTCCAGTCTGCAATTGAATATTCGTACTCCGGAATGCTCAAGGGTCGATGTCACAGCAGCTATGTTGCTGGATAAAATCCAACCATGGATCTTTGAGCAGAGGACTACGTCGTTGAGAATTCTAGTGGTTGGCTGCACTGATCGATATTTTCCGCGGATTCTTCCGTTAAAATATCAAGGTGGACTCCCGAGCAGTACATAAGACGGCTTCACATATTCAGCATACGAAAAGTACCGAGCGAGTGCCAAACGAATTCCGAAAAGTGTGAATAGGTTGCTTACTATTTGCCGAACGTCAATCATTTGGTGCTCATTCTACCTGCAGCATGTTATTAATTTGGATACATCAAAGGAAATGAACATTCGCCGCGCTCTTCAGCTGCTCGGGCGAGCAGTCGTTCAGTACTCGTCGAATTTCTGATATGTGAAGTCCCTTTTATGCAATAAGGAGTTTGTGCACGCCATAGCGTACAGCACTATCTTCTGTGCATGCGCAAATGCACAGAAGTGATGCGAAACTTGAACTACGCATACGCAGAAGATCGATAGTACTTTAATGTTCGAGGGTGCACAAACTCTCTAATGATCCACGGACAGGTGCAATCATTGCCAAATATAAGTATCTGTAGAACATATCTCAACCTTTTCCTTGGATCGACTCGCTTTAAAAAAGATTTGCTTTATCAACCCTCTTGATATTGTTTTATCATAAACAGCATAAAAAATCACCATAACACAAATAATTGCACATAAACAACTACATAACAATTCCATTGATGTAGAATGTGAACAAAAGTTTTTTTATAAAATAATTACTTAGGTTTATGTTTGATTTTTATTTTTTTTAAGTATAAACAAATTTTATGAGATCTCTAAACTTTATATTAGAAAACAATTAATAACTTATTTTTTTAGTTTAAGTAATCAATAGGATATTGAATACAAAGATCATTTGTGAGGGCCTATTCGGCTATCGATCCCCAATCGACTCCTGAATCATCACTGATCTTCTTTCAAATTTCATCGACCCCAGGGGAGTCGATGCCAACCCCGTTGGTAAACATGTTGGCACAGAGAATGTAGATTTCACACGAGAACAAAACTTTTTGTTTTCCGCCCAGTTCCGCGTGCTAAGAAGCCTCCTCGGATTCGGCTGCTGCTGCGCATTTCCGTCGGCCGTGAACCGCCGCCCCGCACCTTTCTTCGTCGGCCGCTAATTGGGCGACGTGTGAGGAGCAGGCTTTTGCTCGGTGGCTGAGCAATCGCGCGCGGCGGCTGTGCGAGGGGGCCTTGGACGCGTCTAAAGAGGCGCGGACACGATGCACGTCCGCCCACCCCCACCTCCTCATCCGTAGCTTCCGGTAGCATCGGCCCGTCTGGCTCCCTGGCTGTCGGTAACTCTGTGGAGAGAAATTGCAGGAATGAAGAGAGGTTTTGCAGGGAATGAAACTATAACGAACACCAACCGGCTTTGGTGGCTCGGGGCATCGTGACTGTAGTTCCAGGGTTCGACTCCCGACGGTGGTAGGATTTTCGACACTAACTGATGAGTTTGGTGGAATTCAGCCGCTACCTGGAGGATAATTCTAGCGACCGGCTGCTCTGGTCGGTACTTTTCCCTGGTTTCTCCTATCGTGTGCACCGTGCATTATCTGCGATATATACTTTGCGGGTTGCGTAATGATTTTTGTTTGTAACTACCTCTCCGTTCGCAGTAAAAATGGATATTTTTTCTGACATTTTGCGATTTTTCTCTCTAATTTTTTAACCTTAATTCCTGTATCCAAAAAATTTAAATTAATTTTAAAGAGGATAACATTTCCTACATCTTTGGCATCAATCATTTATTTCGAAACTAATTATCATGCGAGGTACAGCTTTTCAAAAAAATATTTTTTTTTCATTTCTTGAAAGTGTATGCAAAAAAGCACGTTTGAGATATAATTAATCTAGAATAAATATAATTATTAGTTCATGTAATACTATTGTTTATGTCACCGTCGGAGTAAACATTTCCTCACAATTGTACCCATTGCCAAAAATTTAAATACCCAAAAAATGTTGAATGCGAATGTATTATCGTGTTCGAGCTTAACTCTTCAACGCGAGAACAATGTCATGTCATTTCAACAAAACACTGTATATATTATTAATGGGGAATTGCAATAGGGAAAATAATACTGTGGGGTCGATACCCATTTTTACGGCTTCCTGAAGTTAGCACAGGGTCTGAAAGGTCGAAAACTTAGGGCTTTAACTAGTGCCTGCCCAATAAACTCAAAGAAAAAGTTATTATTTTTTCCAGGTACCACCCCCTTTTCCAGTACCTGCCGATTTGACTATATTTAAACAACAATCTATATAAAATCGAAACTCCCTGGTTGAGAATCTATGAGCAGTAACCAGAAAATAATACAATCAATTGATGGATTTTCACTTACATAATGTGAATTCTGTGGTCATATAAGTGATTATTCATGTAATTTGCTAGATGAAAATATAAAGCATTATTTTCTCAATCTGAATTGTTTGTGCTTCTTATATTAAAATTTACTATCTGAAATATGTAACCAAATCTGCGCAGAAGCAAAAGGCGGAGTAGTTAGACCATGTATATGAGTGGCTACCTCTTCGTTTTTTCTTTAGAATCAGCTATATGACTTAAATCTAATATAAAATTTAAATTACACGTTTTGTAATTGTGATATAATTATCTAAATTTGCTTTTTCTTTAAGAAAATTAAAATTCTAGAAATGGAATTTAGACATTACAAAAACCCAGTCTTCTTTACATTTGCGAGACACATGTGCCAGACTAGTGACGTGGATTCGAAGACTGCTGTGGATATCGAAAATGTACATTAAATTACTAGTGATGCATTCGAATAAATCATGCTTAAAAACCGATTGCTTTTCTTACATAGACTAGGTATTCAAACCAGTTTCGTTATCGATTATGATTAAATATACATTAAATTACTAGGAATGCACTCGGGAAATAAAGCATGCTTAAAAACCGATTGCTTGTCTTATATAGACCGTAAATGTTCAAACCAGTTCCATTATCTAAAATTTCCTCCGCCCTTTTCTATAATGGGTACAATATATTAGCATTTATATAGGGAGGAATTGTCCGAATAATGAAAGAAGGAATTAGATTGCTACATGTTTTCAAAACTGAAAATGTTCTCTAAGTGTTGCAAGGCTATCTTGAGTGTCACAAAAATCGTGTTAGAAACAAGATCCTCCATAAATTTGGGATGCACTGTAACACGCTTGCAAAAAAGATAATATTAGGGCGTCGCAGCCAATCCCAATTACAATATAAGAGTCTGTTTACTGGGATTTTGGGGATCTAATACTCTTCAGGCAAAAAATTCAAGACTGCAAGTTCGTCTGCATGTAAAATGACAAGACATCTCGTACAAATACCGAAGCAAAATTACTTTAGTCGCAGCTACTGAATATAAATGCAGAGGATGTACGAGAATAAACGTTACGAACTCCGAGAGCATTTAGGAGGATCGAAGGTGATAATTGATTTTTGCCAATGAACATGTAAGGGAAAATCTGAACTCACGCGTGAGACAATAGCCCCTGATTGGTAGGCAATTCTTCTTGCACTAGTGTTGGGCAAGTACACTAAATCTATCTGTGCACGACAAGTTTTCTACTAATCAGGAGCAAATCGCACATTTGTAACTTCGATGTATGAAATTTAATTCACCTATTCTTTGGCAAAAGTGAACTTTCTTCCCCTTCCGCCCCTCTTCATGACCTACAAGTTTACAACATTCATTCTGAGATATTCTGAAGAAGTGATGATACCTCCGGCCAAATTCAAAGTCGGAGTGTCTCCCGAGGTAAGGGTTTGGGGGATATTTGTGTTGCACCTTAAGGCGGCTCCACACATTCGTTGTTCGGCGAACACCGAGCAACCGCTCGCCGAATCCCGAGTAGTGTGGATAAGTTGCTTGCTATTTGCCGAGTGACAAACATTCGGCGTTCGCCCTACCCATCGCGTGTCGGTATTTTGGACACATCAAAGGGAGCGAATATTCGCCGAACACGTCAAGACGGCTCCACACATTCGGCATTTGCCGAGCAGCGAGCTTAGTGCTCACCCAATCCCGATCAGCTGATGTGTTCGGCGAATGGTCGCTCCCTTGGATGTGTCCAACAGACCGACACGCGGTGGGTAGGGCGAACCCCGATTGTTCGTCACTCGGCAAAGAGCAAGCAACTCATTCACACTACTCGGAATTCGGAGAGCGGTTGCTCGCTGTTCGCCGAATAACGAATGTGTGGAGCCGCCTCTATGTCCAGTTTACTCGCGGCCAAGGCAAACTGAGATGCCTCTCTCTTCCGCTAATATTGATTTTTAGGATATTTTAAATCTGAAACGGATAACAGTTAAAACTAAATATAGTAAGTAATTCATTTTAAGTTACTTAGTAATTCCTCAACTAAGAAGTAATGATTTAGTGTTAAAGGCTATAAAGAGATTTTATCTACGGGAGGAAAATATTTCTTCGTGAGCGTCGATAGGAGCGAGTACGAGGTTACGTTTCTTAAGTAGACAAAGTATCTTTATCGTCGTCAGTAGTATTGTTTTATTTTGCTTCCAATTTTTAGAAAATGAATAAGTTAGGTCACTTTGGGACAAATAGTTTTCTGAGCCACCACCAGAAGCATCCAGGAGAGAAAGTAAAAAAATTGTATCACCTGTAGGGGGTGATAAAGAAGTATTTTAATAGCATATATTGGCCACTAGCGATTTTAAGCTTACGAATAAAGTGAAATTTATTTATGTTATGTAATTCAGATTATGTGGGCGTCTCATAATTAAAGTTACATACTTATAGAGTATGTATAGGATCTAAACTTTCTGAATATATGAACATCAGGTGGAAAATTTCATGAAACGAAGTTACACATTTGATATTTCCCCTGATAACACTAGACAACAAAAATGTTTTTGTCATACCTTCAGGATGAAAGTAGATGATTTCAAAGGGAACGATCACGCTAATTTCGAAATTCATCATAAAAAGTTTCTATCACGCAGGGTTCAAAAGGTAAGAACATATTTAGTATTTGAAATAAACAAAATCCTATACTAATTTCCGCATTGTCACTCCGATTATATTACTACAAAATTTTATGAGCTTACTTCATATAAGGTAAAAACAAGTTAAAATGGAATATGCGTATTTGTACAATTATATTGAAACATCTTAAAAGGAGAAATGCCTTTTGCATTGCTTAAAAATGTTTTGCGCCTTGTCACTCTTCTATTCTTGTTTACTCTCTCTGACAAGAAACCAGCACTAATCTCTCATTATTGTAGGGTCCTTATGCCCTTGTTATCTCTTCTCCATTGTAGCAATATTTTGATAAAACTATGGGAGATGGGAGTGAAGCAAATGAATTTTCAGAGACATTATACATCTCATATTTTTGTAGCTTTCTAAACATTCTGTGTCCAATGTCTCATGATTGTCTTTTTTCTTTGTCCCAAGAAATGCATGCACAACGCTCGTAAAGCATTGACAAGCTGCTAACTCCAAGTCTGGCAATTTTTCTTCCAATATTTCATCCAACATGTGTTTTATGTTTTGCAGATGATTTGCCGATGAAAATTCCTTGCTTCCGTTTTGCATTACTCATCCGTGGAATTGTTTCACTGCTTTTAAACTATATTTTGAAGAATCTATAATCAATTTCCATTCATTTGGATTATAGGGAACAATTCACACATTGACCCCTAATGCCTCCACAAAAACAAAAAGTACCTTCAGGAGCAGAGTATTGGGCTCGTGTCTGTTTCTAAATTCTGATTTTTTTGTCCTGGCAGCAAGTACTAGTTTTTATTATGGTAATCTGGAGCCTAGCATTTCAGTTTTTTGTTGACAAATTTGGGTCCCGTGTCAAATTATTTAGATCTTCCTGATCTACTAAATTCAGACCAGTGTCAGACTTTCCCGATTAGTACTATCCACTAAGACCTACTCGTAATTGAGCGTGACTACAAGACGCGAGAATAAAGACGGCAGTCTTCGAATACAGACAGTAAAAAGAAATTGAAGCCTAATTTTGTTGACATCTCATGAAAGTGACGTAGATGAACTGAACAAACATTCTTCCTATCATACAGGTGCAATTTAAATGTATTTGTATTAGTAGTAAAATATACGGTATGAAACGATAAAGAAATACGGTACATTTAAAAACTGTTACAGGATATGACCTTTTTGTTGTGATATTCGCAATCTACGTAAAAAATTGAGTAAGTATCGAACTCTACCTTCCCGGAAGTAAAAATATTGTCCTCTAGTGTAATTGGGTAACTGCAATAAAAATAATTTTGTAAGCCTTCGAGACACCGGTAAATGAGAAGTTTCCTACCTGTAAGGGGCAAGTATCTCATTTGTAAATTCATTATCTGAAATTACCCACCACGTGTTCATTGGCAATAAGTGATCATCTTCTACCCCTCTACATGCCACAGAAGTTTCTAACATTTTTTTCTGAAGAACCCTCTAGGCTACATTGAACATTAAGTTAATGCAAATTTTTCACAAATTGTTTTACTAAGGCACTACGTCGAAGCACTGATTCTTCGTGTTTGATAGGGTAACCTGCGTGTTTCCGTTTATCTTTCAGTCGCTCTCGGTTTCACTTCTTTCGGTTCATTTCACGGTTTTATTTCTTTCACTGTTTGGGGCATTTGACTGTCTACTGGTGTGGAACTGGTCACTTTTTCGTATCCATCGAGAAAATCACAGTTATTATTATTATTATTATTATTATTATTATTATTATTATTGATTTGACAGATATGCAAATATGACAGATCGTGGGAAAGATTGATCATGTGAAAACGCTCTTTGCCGTCCATCATTTGGGAGCTAGCAAAATTTTATTTGACATGTCTCTACTTACGAATTAAGATTACTTTCTTTCATTATTACCTTGAAACTAGTATTGTATTTCACAATTTATTGATTGAAAAGTACTCTGACGCAAATGTACAGCAAAGTCGCTTTAACGATACAAACTCTCATTTATACTAATCCAATAATTTATTCTTAAAATACGTAAACTTTGCCAATCCTCCTCCTTTTTATATTCTTCAGTGTATCTTCTACTTCTGTCTTCACTTCTTTCAGCTCATGTTCACGTATTCATGTTAATAGAATAAATAATACCATACACACAACTCGTAATAAAATGCCTTTTGCGAACTGGTTTTAAAATTCTGAACTCGACTCCTATTCACTGACATTTCTCTTGTAAAACTTTAATCCTTCTTTAGCAGGAAATATTTTAAAAAAACTATTAGCATCCTGTAAGCTCCCTGCATTTAAAGTATATTTCAAAGAGACATGATGTAGGAGTTACTTGTTAGCTGCCTTCTGTTGTCCCGTTAAAATAATTACTTAATAGACTCGTTGAAATCCAACTGCAGTGCTAAACAAGAAACTTAATGTTATAAAATGTGCGTTCATGATAATCCCCCTTTGAGCACTTGGATTGGTAGTTTCCAAGAAAACCGCAGCGTAATACAACCAGCAGAAACACTGTTGAAGGAACATAACTACCTCCCATTTTTTGACAGATTTTTTGTTTCACTGGGTTGGTTACTTGACATTACTTCTGGAGAGAGAGAGAGAGAGAGAGAGAGAGAGAGAGAGAGAGAGAGAGACAGAGAGTGAGACAGAGACAGGCAGAGAAACAAAGACATTGTGTGTTCATACGAGACATCATTTTAATATTAAAAAAAGAAACTTAACCCCAAGTACGAATTTATAAACACTAGATGATGTGAAGGAAGTAACCCTTGCGTTCTTTATTGATGGAATGCTGTGAGATACTCGCGGTGTTAGAACTTACTTTGGTTACCACCGACTAAACTTGAATTAATCTAATATAAATATAATACAATTTAAACGTATGTCATGTATCAAGGCATTGACAATCTGTGTGAAAATCCTCAGATTTATTATTGATTGTTGCATTCAATACTAATGGACCTCCATATGGCAAATTTATTTTGCCAGAGCCCCTCAGGCTCGAAGGTATGGGAGGTCTGACAGGCAAAGTTATCTCTCGAAAGGAAAAATAATCCGGTCGATGTTAGTCTGTGGCTTCGTGGTAATGTTATTTGGCAGATGTAAAGGTTAATTGAAAAATTTTTCAGACTAAAAATATATAAATAAATGTCTTTCTCATGTCTTTCAAGTCTCAAGTATTGATTGTTTAATGAGTGATTCTGTGCGCGTCAACTACTAAGATACTACTTAGTCCGGTAAATGTATTCCATGTTTTTAATCGCAGAAAGTGGCGGTGATCTCCTACCTGCTGGCGAGATCCGGCGCCGACCTACGTCGACTAGGGGGGTATTTTCCCAATCAAGAAGTAAAATGTAAATGTCAGTAAAATGAGTTTTTACATGTCATACAATCAAAAACATACGTTAAAACGAGGAACTAATTGGAACTGAAACCGGGAGTGGTAGCTCAGTGCAACTGATGCCACTGCGGCGCCTCTGATCGGGAGGTTCGAGTCCTGACGGCAGGAGGATTTTGGACACTAGCTTTTCAGCTAGGTTGAATTCAGTTGCTGTCTGGAGGAGAATTCTAGCGGCCTGCTGCTCTGATCGGTAGTTTTCCGTGGTTTCTCCGATCAACACCGAGCGAATGCCGGAGCAGTACCCTACCAAACGGGCCACGGACCGCGCGCGATCTGTCCTTCCTCTTCTTTGTCGTGTTCTCTCCCCTTACACACACACTTACACTAACATGCTCCACACTATCACATATTCCGGGAAACCGGTCGGGAGTTTGGAGCTTGTCCCGGCTGGGGCGGTGCCCCGCTGGTGGGAGAGTCCTGGTTAGGGGGAAACCCCACTAGCCGACGGTAGGTCGGCGCTGGATCTCGCCATCCAGCAGGGAAGATCACCGCCATCTCCCGAGAAAAAACATCCACTACACTAACGTGATTAATGACCAGTTGACGCGCCCGGAAACACGAAAAAATCAATCAATCAAACAATCAATTGGAACTGAATACCTCTAACAGGATCTAAAACCTTTTATTGAACATCAGTGTATCTCTGAGACCATTTTTGCTTTTATAAGCATTACAAGATGGTAAAACGTATGATAGACACCAGCCTCAATACATAAACTCCAAAATATATAAACTCCAAATCCTTAACAATTAGGTTAGTTTATGTCTGATATTTTTGAATTAACGTAAAAAAATAGCCATTAAGTTCCTGCCTTATTATACTGGTAATATGGATATTTTATTTTTCATTACTTCCATGCTTATTGAGTGTTAGTGTTGAATTCATGTTTAGAGGTGGCAGCGTAAACTACGTAAAGTGTAAGTTACGAACACATTTGTCGTAGACGACAAAACCGGGAGAATTTCAGGACCCGTCAATCGAAATCCCGTCATTTGATGCCGGCGCATGCACAGTTCAGTTCTCCACAGAATTGTAGAGTTTCGTCTTCCAAATCAACGACTTGCAAAAACTCTCTATTATTAACTTCATGTTCAGGCGATGTGCATCTCTAAAGAGGCGCGAATTTGCTTGCGGGGGACGTCGCAGCCCGGCGTGTCGCTGCGCCGCGTCGCGTCGCGTGCGTCGGTCGGAGCCAGGCGTCGCGGCGTCACCTGCAACGGCGACGACGGTGGTGGCGGCATGGGCGGCCACTTTCGCTGGCGCCGCGCTGGGGCTGTGGCCAACGATCCTTCACAACCTTGAACTCGCGGAAGGTTTTCTCCCAGCCCCTCCCTCCCTCCCTCCCTCCGGAGATAAACACGCGCGCCTTCCAGAAGCGCCTGGCTGGGCGCTGCGGAGTAGAAATCGCCGTCGCGTCGGTGGCGGACGAAACTGGCGGTGGGCGCGGACCGGTGGCGTTGCGTGGCGTGGCGTGTCCAGGGCCGGATTTAACCCTGGGATGCGGGTGCGGGCCCTCCGGGGTCCTAACCTTTTTTTTTATTTCGCTTTTTACTCTGCTCGGCTGCATTTGTGAGAGCTTGCGTTCCGTGGAGGATTTCTTCTATCTTTCTTCTTTCATTTCAGTGTCAGAAAAAATCTGAGAAGTTATATGGGTAGGTCCTGGAATTTTGATTCTATGACTCAATATACATGCAGAGCATTTAAGACTATTAATAGGACCTATTAAAAGTTACGTAAATAAATAATCATAAGTTTAATATTATGAGTTGATTTTTATTGAAATTATTAAGAAATGAGTTTATTAAGAATTTTAAAAACATGTTTATTTGCTTCTTTTCGAGGATGTATTGTGTAGGACCGCCGTCCTGCAATATGCATTTATATTGTTTCCAAGGTTCTTGCATCCTAAGGTAAAGACCGGAGTGAATTGATATCATCAGCACAGAAGCCTCCCAACTGGTGACAGGGAGCCTTATATTGTAAAAAAGCATGATTTTGTCCAAGTTTGTTGAACTTTAACGTCTTTCATTCTAAAGTAATAAACAATTTCAAAAAGTAACACGCACACTGCTCAAGAACAACAAATAAAACACTCTCGGATTACTCTACAATAAATTAAATATTTTAACAAAAACAGTCTTCACGAATTATCCAATTATATATATATATATATATATATATATATATATATATATATATATATATATATATATATATATATATCAGTTCCTTACATAACTGGAATATCATAAAAAGCGTAATAAGACTTAACAGACTTGGCATCGGTTGGCGCAGTATAAGAATAGGTGGAAAAACAAATAATTTTTTTTGTCAAAATCGAAACTATTTCACTGTTTTAGATTTTTCTCGTTGAGACTATCACATAACTATTACAAAACTCATATTCATGACATTGATTTACTGTAGCTGTATACTTTTCGTTATATTTCATGATTTAAAAATTGTATCTTATTATTTATGTGAGGTTAAGCTAGAGTTCCTTTCTTTTGAATTGAAAACTTGAGAACGATTAGGCACCATTCTTCTAATGCTGTACCCCATTGTTTTTGTTCTGTGACGGGTCACAATAAGGTACAATATGTATTTCGTAATGTGTTGGTGTTGGAGCGAATTAAATGTGAATTAGGACACGAGAGTAATTGGTGGTATGGTGCCGATAAACAGATTCGTTAGTGATCCAACATGTTCCGGGAAGAAAGAAAGTGTTCGTCATAAGACAGTGTGACGTCAGAGGAAGTATGGACGATGGTGGCGGGGACTCCAAGCTGATAGGTCAAATTGGAAGAAGAGGAAAATCAACAAATACTTTTTGACACGCCAACGATTAACTTATATTAATAACACATAAGAAGTCGGTGACTTCAGGTTCGCAAATAGGTATTCTAACCTTCGAAAAATACCGGGTTACGCATATTTCAACAATATTTAGATCTGTAAACGAGAGAAGAAAAATGTTTGCGGTGACATCGCGAGGGTGGTTTGAGTAGCTTCTGCTGTGGATCCAATGAAGCTGGATACAACAGAAAGTTGCCACTCACATTAAAGTTAAGACTAGAATTATATATAGTTATTATTGAAAAATAATGTCAGAATTTTATATTGTAATCGTCTTCTATATTATTTCAATAGAATAGATACCTTTAGTAGTTGTCATACGCAACCAATCTTTATAAATGAGGTCTCTAAAGAAAGAGAATTTCACGGAGACGTAACGAATTGCACTTTCACTTTAAAAATATGAAGGACTTGCTTTTAAAAAAACGCGTCTAAATATTCATGTCAAATACAACCCGCAACACTCAGCAGCATTGTGAATCTATATCGTTAATAAGGAGGGTGGAATCTTCTTGAACATTCTATTACATTTTGACTGGTTCGACGCTTCTCGATTCTACCCCACCTGTTCAGAGCCTGTAGAATCTGCAACTATGCTAAATTAAACTAATTACTTGATATTCTATGCGATTGAATTACACGAGCGTACCTCTTTGCTCGGTAATGAAGTTAAATAAGAAAATTTTGTATTGACAAGGATGTAATATATAGTTATCAATTACAAGGAGAACAAGTGACGGAGGATAAGAGGATGTTTTACAGGCTTAATATGGTAATGGAAAAGTAGGGAAGAGAGATTTGACATGCGAGACGCACGTCAAATGCGTCTCGCACGGCCACGCAAATGTGTGTATATTTCATCTGAACGAATGAATGAATAAGTAAGTAAATAAATAAATAAATAAATAAATAAATAAATAAATAAATAAATAAATAAATAAATAAATAAATAAATAAATAAATAAATAAATAAATAAATAAATAAATAAATAAATAAATAAATAAATAAATAAATAAATGTATTGATATTTTACAAATAATTTCAAATAATTCGTATAATCTTACTGAGAACAAGGACTATTGAAAATCATGACGTACTTCCCATTTCCCACATGCGTTCCGCAGGCTCCGTCGAAGCCTCAGTAAGCCCCTGCTTGTTCCGGCTGAGCGTTCACCCAGCCGCTGCTGGCTGCCACGGCGCGGCGGGCGCCTGGCGTGGGAAAGCGGCGCGGCGCGGCGCGGAGCGGCTGCCTGGCCGCGAGCGCAGTAGATGTGAGACGCCTGCGAACTTGACCCAGCAACCGGCGCCCGTGGACCTGCTCCCACTGCGTGCACTCGCCGCCGCCGCCGCCGCCGCCGCCGCCGCCGCCGCCGCCGCATGCTGCCGCGCCAGCGGGCTCGGCCAAGCACCTCCGACTTTATTGTTTTATGCCGCACCCGGAAAGTGAAATGGACAGCGAAAACGGTTTCTTGCCACCGCCTGTCAATGATTGTGCGTGTGGTCAGGGCGATCGTTTTGCGTTGAAGTTTTCTCTGTAGAAAATTACTTTGCTATTCGACGTCATGTAGTCGTGAGTTCGCATCTGGTTTTGTAGACCGGGAGGGCCTAGGTTTGAGTCCGGACCAGTGATGAATTTTCGACAACAGCTACATAGCTGGGTGGAAGCCGTCCGCTGCTGTCTGAATGAAAACTCTAGAGACCAACGTCCAAGGATTCCTCTAATTATTGATGGATAGCCGGAGCAGTACCGTCAACAAAGGGCCACGGAACGAGAGCGAACCTTCTGGAACTATTCAGGAGCTATTCCTCATGTCCGTTCTTGGCGCCGAACTTTGGGAGATACCCCATCATATTTTTACCCATCTCCCAATGATGTAGAAAATCACCGACAAGGATCGGAGATCCTGGTTGCAGCAAAGACTGCGAGTCTCGAGACATTTTATGAGTCACGTGGTTGGAAATAAGGTTCTTAGCAGTGATAACGCATGGTAAAACTCATGCAACGTTTCCTCAAGCAACTCACACTTTTATTAGAGCATCGATCTACAAGAGTGATAAATGATCTCTTAGACGATAGGGCGATTGCTGCCGTGCACTGCGATGATCGAATTACAGTTGCCGGAAAGTCTCGTTGGGTGAAGATCACCCTGGACCACTGTTGTCGGATGACGGAGAGTGACTTCTGAGCGAGATAGAGTCCTGAGAGCCAGATCAGATGAAACGTTAGTTCTGGATAATTATTCAATAACTACTAAAGGGTTTTTGTTATTTTAATATTTTTGTATTAAATATTAATGTTGGAGCATGCAGACACTTAAATTCATTCATGGGCACTTTAAAAAATACTAGACGGATTGAAGTTTAAATAGCGTATTTAAATGAAATTCTTCCATAGCTTACCATTAAACTTAAGATTTATTAAGACATATTTTTTCTGCATATTTTAAACCGCATTTATTAAATTGAAAATGCACAAAACAGAATTTTAATGTGTTAAGATTTGAACATGTCGAACTACTAAAAACTTTCTCCTTGCGTAACTTTCGTTCCCTGCTTCCACAACGCGCCAATTCACAATATTTGTCGGCGTCCTCTGTATGGAACGGTGCTTCCGCCCGAGTCTATTAATAAAAGAGCCGTATCGCGTGAGTATGTGGCCACTGCGGGCGGCGCGGCGTTCGCGTCTGTTTTTAGTTGGGGCGCAGCGCCGGCGGCGGAGGCAGGCGCTCCAAGGCACGCGTTGCCTCCTGTCACGGAATAATCAGACCCAGACGACACGTTCGTTCACTCCGACACTCCATCTCGCTGCGCAATACACACCCACGATCCGACGCTGCCGTATAGTGTAACAAGTTGTCGGGACCTGAAGAGATTTATTTATTTATTTATTTTACGTCAAAAAAAACAGTTAAAAACTGCGTATGACGTGCTATGGGGAAAAGTGAATTATGTGCACATTTTCAAAATTCTGTGATCCCTACACTAAGTCATATACTACTTAAATTTTGAATTTTGAAAGGGAGAAAAAAAACAAAAAATCTCCCATGTAATAAAATCTATTTTCAAGGATAAATAAGCAATAAATTTTGGCAATCTTATTCTACTTCCTGCCGCGACAACATGGAAACGATAATTTGAATAATTGTATTTCCCACTGAATTCTAGAAGACGTGCACAGAAAATGAAGTTACATTTATGTCCAGAAGCAAAACAAGGGGCCATCTCAGCATTTGCTCAATGGATCAGGGAAACTGGACGAAAAACCTGATCGAGATGGGAGATCCCGCGGCTCAAGGGTGAATGAATACGGAAGCAGACTAACTACGTCTTGAGGACTCCGCTAATTACGGACCCATTAATTTTACATATTATGATGCAACTATTATATCTCTTGCTAAAGAGGGCAAAGATAGTCGACGTCCTGCGACAACAATGCTCTACGAGAGAAGCTGCTTGCCATTAAATAAATGCTAATCACAGGTTACTGCTACATTTTTTATATTCTTGGTACATACAGAACTCGTGTACTGCACTTTCACAATCTTCTATGTTACTAATTTCCAATAAACGCGGAAATTTAAAGACTACTGTGCAGCCTCCGGCCTTGTGAGAATTGTCTCTGGTTTCGTTAGTGGCCCAGGAATTAGGCAAAAATACAAAAGCAATGAAACAAATATTATAAAATATAATTATTTTTACAGATCATCGCTTGATGGGCAGATCTAGTCATGCAAATGCGAATAAAGGAGAAGTGGAATTATGGGAATCTACCGCACACTCTGTTGTCGCTCTTCCGAACTTCTTTCATGTCTACCTAAACATTGTACAAAACTCTTTTTGGACTTCGCCCGCTATTGGTCACGTGATTGTTGGACGCAATCGCGCCTATGTAAAAGTTTCTATGGAGGAGATCCAAGGAGAAAAAACGTTGGATATACTCGTCCCGAGGTGGTCTAGGTAACGAAGTGTAGCGTCGCCTGGTCCGGCGCCGGTGCGTCGGGCCGCTTCGGGGAAACCCGCATAAAGCCGGATGTGGGTGGAGGGTGGCGGCGCCACGCCGCGCCGGGTGAAAAGCCCTCAGGAATCCCGGCTGGGATTTCCTTCAAAGGGACGCGCGCGGATGCGAGTCTAGGAGGTGTCGGTTGTAGCTCTGGAAAGGCTGGCCAGCGAGCCGTGTGTCGCCCGCTGCTTGTAGGGTGGGGGCGAGCCGGCGGATATTTAAGGCCGCGCCGACAGGCGCCTCGCGGGATACGCTGGGTGTCGAAAGACGTGAGGTATCTCCAGTGCAATCCTTGCACGTGATCTTCAGGTCGAAGATCGGTTTGGCAACAAGCCATGTAACTGGTGTAGTTACGGGACTCCATGTCCGACAGCTTCGCACTTCGCGTTGCTTTTTGCTGCTTCCGAAGCAGTGGTTCTGGGCGAGGCCTAGGGGACGGTCGCGGGGTTTCGCGGCTAAGAGAATTGAAAGGTTGCCAAGGGGCCAGATTTTTGTATCATAATCATTGTACATTAATTGTAAAAATTCTGTAAATATATTGTATATATCAATCAGAACAGTCGTCTGTGTTTTTCACTCTAGTACGTCACAGAAGGAAAAACCTTCCCTATGCCAAAGCGATGGTCCCGGAGAAACGGCGAGTGAAGCGCTCTTAACGTTGACTGCGCGACACTGCATTGTGATGCGCTTGGCTTCTTAAGTGTTACGCGCTGTATCTTATGCATACATTAGCGTGCAGCTACAAAATTTCACCATGTTAATATGAACAATACCTCTTATCGTAAGACAATGTTTCTTTAACTTCTTCATATTCCCAGTCATTTATTTCTTTGATACTTTCAAAACGATGGCTATTTCCCAATTACATTTTACAGAAATGGCATTATCGCTGATTTTTGAAGTCTTCATCTTCAATAACCCTTTATAATCATTGGGTATGGTTCATGATCGATAACCTTTTGTTCAGGTAATAAATGGTTTTGTTCAATTTAAATCATTATTATTGTAAACCTTCCACTTCTACACAAGATATGGTAGATGGTGGTTGGAAATCACTGACTACGCTTAGCTGCGAGTGTTCTTTGCAACGTAGTGAGCTGCAGGAAAAGTCGCACCGCCGCCGTCCGCCCTCGCATTTGCGTGGGCGTTTAAGCGCCAACAGGGCGAGTCCTGTCGCGCGCTAAAAATAGTCCGCGCCGGCCGCCCATACGCGGTAGCGCCTGCAGGGAGAGCACGGCTGGGATGGGAGCTCATTGAGCGGACAAAAAGAGGCAATGCCGACTCTAGTGCGGGGACTCGTAGGGGACTCTGTGTGCTGTGTCCCCTACGAACTGTAAGGTCAATGCCGACTCTAGTGCGGGGACTCGTAGGGGACTCTGTGTGCTGTGTCCCCTACGAACTGTAAGGTCAATGCCGACTCTAGTGTGGAACTCATAGGAGACTCAGTATGCTGTGTCCCCTACGAACTGTAAGGTCAGAGCCGACTCAGATGGGGGAACTCGTAGGGGACAGCGTGCAGTGTCCCTTATAAACTGTAAGGTCAATGCCGACTGTAGTGCGGGGACTCGTAGGGGACTCAGTGTGCTGTGACCCCTACAAACTGTAAGGTCAATGCCGACTCTGATGTGGGAACTCGTAGGGGACAGTGTGCAGTGTCCCCTACAAACTGTAAGGTTAATGCCGACTCAGTGTGGGAACTCGTAGGGGACAGTGTGCAGTGTCCCCTACAAACTGTAAGGTCAATGCCGACTCTAGTGTGGAGACTCGTAGGGGACTCAGTGTGCTGTGTCCCCTACAAACTGTAAGGTCAATGCCGACTCTGTGCGGGAGTCGTAGGGGACTCAGTGTGCTGTGTCCCCTACAACTGTAAGGTCAGTGCCGACTCAGTGCGGGGACTCGTAGGTGACAGTGTGCAGTGACCCCAACAAACTGTAAGGTCAATGCCGACTCTAGTGTGGAGACTCATAGGAGACTCAGTGTGCTGTGTCCCCTACGAACTGTAAGGTCAATACCGACTGTAGTGCGGGAACTCGTAGGGGTCTCAGTGTGCTGTGACCCCTACAAACCCCTACAAACTGATATCTTTCCTTTTTATCTTTTTTCTCATTTTTTTCTTTTTTTTAAATTTCAGTTCATTTCATTCTTTTTTTTATATTTCGTTCGTGATTGCTTACGCTTATTCTACCTCACCCCCTAATGGACCTATTTTATATTGAAATTACAGATTGTTATTATTATTATTATTAATAGTAACTAATAATAATAATAATAATAATAATAATAATAATAATAATAATAATAATAATAATAATAATAATATTAATAATAATAATAATAATAATAATAATAATAATAATAATAAAAATAAAGTGTTACACTAATCCAGGGTCGCGTATGGACTGCCACTTCTTCCACTGGCCGTGTGTGGTGTTCTGCAATCCTCATTCCGGGTTTAAGCACCACGTAAACTTGACGCTCGGCGGGTCATTCCGCGCGGCATTCGCGGGGAATTAAGTTTATTGCGGTCAATTGGCTAAAGCAGCGCCATTGCACCTTCTGGGTTTGGGCGAACGAACGTCACGTACGAGGCTTTTAACAGTAAAGGCAATCCTCCAAGATGACGTACTCAAAAAAGGTTCATTATAAGACAGTACACACATTAGATTAGACGTAGACACAATCTAATATGTTACCACAAAATTCAAAAGCTGAATATAGATGCAATGGATTCTCGTTAGCTGGATTTCCTTGATGTTTAGAATTTTATTTCTCTTCATTTATGTACTTCATTCCCTTCAAACTTTTCGTTTTCATTGCGAAATTTATTTCGGTTTGAAAAAACTCGAATGATGGAAAATTTAATCTCGACACGTGTCAGCCCGGGATTATTTTATATTTAGCAGGGACGGCATTGCACTGAGTGTCCTTTGAACTTTCCGTCCTTCAGTAATAATCAATGCACGTCGCCCACGTTCATCTCTTTTCGATGTGGGGATATAATGTGGGGACTACCATACAATTCAGAAGATGTTAAAAATACCTATGCTTAAGTTAATATCAAATCCGTAGCCTAGGACTCTCCGTAAGTGGATAATGCTCCATGCCCCTGCGTCACAGCAATCGGCCAAGAATCTCTTACCAGGTAAGCGTGGCATCTCTTATGACTCTTTTCAAGTTAATTTTTTTCTACTACTTCATAATTATTGTTCTACTTCAGTTGCGTGGCTCGTGCTCTCCGGCATAGACAGTTACTTTAAAAAGAATCAATATAAATACTTAAATAAGTTTCTATCACAAAATTAGGTTTACTTATCATCAGTTTGAGGAATCAGGTCGTAACAATTCATGTTATGCCGGAATGGTAGTGTACTAATTCACAAAGTTTCACCACTGTAAATACCTTAACTCCCCCCAAAAAATTATCATTTTTTTTTCAAATTATTCTAGAATAATCCGATTAAAAATAGTGCAAATGAATTTGCCTTGTTGAGAGGAATCAACATAGGTACTGATGAAGAAGAGGAGCTACAGAAGTCTGAACTTGTTTTAAGAGCTTGCCCTCCTAAAACATGTGTTTTTTTAATTCTCTTAGATTGTTCCTGATTAAATTCGAATTAAAATTGATGATTTACCCACCAGTAAATATATTATTTATTATGACACCAGTACCTACTTCAGATTTTTGGGCATAGTTATAAATGGGTAAATGTTTGTTATGAGTAGGTGATTATGATGGCCTACAATGAATGAAAATGGGCCAGTGGTGGAATTAAATATGGTAGAACGGAATAACTCTGTAATACTTCCACAAACCCACTTTCCCCACCACAATTACACGAGCAACGAGCGGGATTTGAGCCCAGGTCCTGACGTGAAAGGCTTAGCAGTCGGACCGCTATATAAGGGTCAGGGGTCGCCCCCCCCCCAGTATATCAGGGGTCGCCCCCCCCCCAACTACCACCAGCACTATCACCAACTCCATCCCCAGTAGACCGAGGCGCGTCGAATGACACCTCTCTTTTCCCGCATGGTGAACCGGAAGAGGTCTAGCCGTGAATACCGGACGGACACACGCCGGTTAGCCTATTACCAAAGCAGGTAGTACATGAACAGAAAACATACGCTCGTGCGGACGACACTTATCTCTCGCGGCTTATTGGAGCTAGGTGACGGTCGCACGATTGGTGGATTGGCTGCCTCTGCGCGTGAAGTAATGGTCTTTTTTGTGGCATCAAATGTCGCCGTGAATGAACGCGTGTAATCACTTGAATGACGGAGAGAAAGTTGCCCAGCGGTAGCCCATGGTTGTGGTGGGAAATAGGTACCTCAAAATCTTAAGTCATGCACAGAGGAAGAATATATTTTCTTCGTTCGCGTATGTTGGAGCGTGTCGCAGTGTTGAAGTTATGGAAATCTGAAAATTATTATATTTTTTATACAGAAATAAAATATCAACATTTTACCTAACAAGGGTTCTCAACTAAGGATGTGACGTTGTCAACAAAATATCGGTGTTTTCGCAACATCGATGTTAAATGTTAAATATCGAAGTTTAAAACACATTGGTCCAAAATCATTGATGATTTTAATCATCGATGTTTGAAAAAAGTATTTTAGAAGCCTCCAGCATCAATGCTCACACGCTGAGAGTGGAGCGATTTATTGTCAGGGTGGTTTATTTATTTATAATTGAGATTTAGCTGAGAAAACAGTAAAAATCTTATGATAACAAATAAATAACGTTTAATACCTTATTGGATGTTACAAAAACAATGCCCTACTTTTACCAACAAAAATTCAACTATTTTTCACTCTCGGTGATTGGTCAATGTTGAAGTTATGGAAATCTGAAATTATTATAGTTTTTTATTGCATTTTTATACAAAAATAAAATATCTACCACATAAAAACACGAGCAAAAAGTCGATGTTAAAGAACACCGGCTTCAATAAATCGATGTTGAATACATCGATGTTTTTTATAAAAGATATCGATGTTCTGAAATCATCGGCATTGATGTCCCGTCCCTATTCTCAACCTCTGAGCGGCGGAGGCACGCCGAGAGAGACCAGAGTCCGGCACGCCTAGTGAGGGCAAAGTTTAGCAAAACATCGATACTTCGATATATCACCAAAAGATTTTCGATGTCGATGAAAACATCGGCCGAAAACATCGATGTTTTAAGTATGATGAAAGGTTGCAAATAACAAACGGTTTCGAGCCGCCTGTGGATAGACTATAGAGGCACTTGTCGGTGGCTGTTATTTGCGAGCAATCCACAAATAAAATACATGGATGGATAGATTAGATTTGATCTACTTTGGATTTAACATCCGGTGGTAGATTTCTAAGAGGTGCATCAAACATACAATACAATACAATGTACATACAACATACAATAAAGTACATAAAAAGCATATTGTTACATTAACTCGTAACTACAGACACGAGGCAAATTTGAACTCCGCCTTGTCAATTTTCTACGAATTGCAAGAATTCCGTGAACATGAATAAACTACACTCCGGTTTATCTAATCTTCAATATCTCAGCACTGACTGTTGTGATTTTGCAGCAAAATGCTGGATAGATACGGGAAATGTTTTTATATCATCAGACTTTTTTTAAAACATAGATGTTTCTGCACAAATACATCGATCTGAAGAAAGCATCGGAAGCAAAAATCCATGTGTAATATAGAGTTTGTGGACCCTCAAACGTTAAAGCAATATCGATAATTCTGCGCGTGCGCAGTTCTAGTTACGCATCATTTTAGTGCATCTGCTCATGCGCAATAGATCGATAGTGCTGTCCGCTATGTCGTGTACAAACATTATTATGGATGTTTCTGCTCGAAAATATCGATGTTTTCAAAATATCTATTTTTTTGTCATCCATTCCGTTTCTTGCCCTGTGCACTGTTGTTCCCGGAAGGACACTCCGTCTGGTGGTGCGCTCTGGGGAGGAAATTCCTGGAGCGCATGTGCTGGCTGAAACACCCCTTTGGCGCACGTGCAGTCGCAAGCTGACTCCGCGAACCGAGATAAGACACAGCCGCTCAACGAGGGCGAGCTGGAAGCAGTGGAGGCGGGAAACGGCGACAGCAACAGCCTGCGGTTGCCACTGCATGCGGCCCGTTCAGTGAGAATGCTCAACACAAAAATTGTAGTTAATGACCTCTCTACCTTCGTGCAATTTCGTAACAAAATGACAAATACTCACTGAAGTGTAAACAATAATTAATCAACGTATATACGTTGTACAGTTAATTACTTCTGGATTTTTTTCGGTAAAGGGGATTTTTAGGTGTAATTATGTTAGAGCAACCAACGCATCTTCCCTGAACTACTTTTTGTCATATAAAAATGAAATTTTGTCGTAATTTCGTATTTTATTACGTTTTACAGATAGAAAATTATTCTTCAATTAAGCTAATGTTGCCCAGTTACAAAAAAACAAAATTTCAAACTACATACATTTACAAGCAAGTCGCGTAGACGTATTGTTGGTTACACAAAATACTTCAATACCTTTTATAAGGAATGTCATGGGACCTCATGTCATAGGATAGAATGTATTCAAGAATATGTCGCCGTGAATGAACGCGTGTAATCACTTGAATGACGGAGAGAAAGTTGCCCAGCGGTAGCCCATGGTTGTGGTGGGAAATAGGTACCTCAAAATCTTAAGTCATGCACAGAGGAAGAATATATTTTCTTCGTTCGCGTATGTTGGAGCGTGTCGCAGTGTTGAAGTTATGGAAATCTGAAAATTATTATATTTTTTATACAGAAATAAAATATCAACATTTTACCTAACAAGGGTTCTCAACTAAGGATGTGACGTTGTCAACAAAATATCGGTGTTTTCGCAACATCGATGTTAAATGTTAAATATCGAAGTTTAAAACACATTGGTCCAAAATCATTGATGATTTTAATCATCGATGTTTGAAAAAAGTATTTTAGAAGCCTCCAGCATCAATGCTCACACGCTGAGAGTGGAGCGATTTATTGTCAGGGTGGTTTATTTATTTATAATTGAGATTTAGCTGAGAAAACAGTAAAAATCTTATGATAACAAATAAATAACGTTTAATACCTTATTGGATGTTACAAAAACAATGCCCTACTTTTACCAACAAAAATTCAACTATTTTTCACTCTCGGTGATTGGTCAATGTTGAAGTTATGGAAATCTGAAATTATTATAGTTTTTTATTGCATTTTTATACAAAAATAAAATATCTACCACATAAAAACACGAGCAAAAAGTCGATGTTAAAGAACACCGGCTTCAATAAATCGATGTTGAATACATCGATGTTTTTTATAAAAGATATCGATGTTCTGAAATCATCGGCATTGATGTCCCGTCCCTATTCTCAACCTCTGAGCGGCGGAGGCACGCCGAGAGAGACCAGAGTCCGGCACGCCTAGTGAGGGCAAAGTTTAGCAAAACATCGATACTTCGATATATCACCAAAAGATTTTCGATGTCGATGAAAACATCGGCCGAAAACATCGATGTTTTAAGTATGATGAAAGGTTGCAAATAACAAACGGTTTCGAGCCGCCTGTGGATAGACTATAGAGGCACTTGTCGGTGGCTGTTATTTGCGAGCAATCCACAAATAAAATACATGGATGGATAGATTAGATTTGATCTACTTTGGATTTAACATCCGGTGGTAGATTTCTAAGAGGTGCATCAAACATACAATACAATACAATGTACATACAACATACAATAAAGTACATAAAAAGCATATTGTTACATTAACTCGTAACTACAGACACGAGGCAAATTTGAACTCCGCCTTGTCAATTTTCTACGAATTGCAAGAATTCCGTGAACATGAATAAACTACACTCCGGTTTATCTAATCTTCAATATCTCAGCACTGACTGTTGTGATTTTGCAGCAAAATGCTGGATAGATACGGGAAATGTTTTTATATCATCAGACTTTTTTTAAAACATAGATGTTTCTGCACAAATACATCGATCTGAAGAAAGCATCGGAAGCAAAAATCCATGTGTAATATAGAGTTTGTGGACCCTCAAACGTTAAAGCAATATCGATAATTCTGCGCGTGCGCAGTTCTAGTTACGCATCATTTTAGTGCATCTGCTCATGCGCAATAGATCGATAGTGCTGTCCGCTATGTCGTGTACAAACATTATTATGGATGTTTCTGCTCGAAAATATCGATGTTTTCAAAATATCTATTTTTTTGTCATCCATTCCGTTTCTTGCCCTGTGCACTGTTGTTCCCGGAAGGACACTCCGTCTGGTGGTGCGCTCTGGGGAGGAAATTCCTGGAGCGCATGTGCTGGCTGAAACACCCCTTTGGCGCACGTGCAGTCGCAAGCTGACTCCGCGAACCGAGATAAGACACAGCCGCTCAACGAGGGCGAGCTGGAAGCAGTGGAGGCGGGAAACGGCGACAGCAACAGCCTGCGGTTGCCACTGCATGCGGCCCGTTCAGTGAGAATGCTCAACACAAAAATTGTAGTTAATGACCTCTCTACCTTCGTGCAATTTCGTAACAAAATGACAAATACTCACTGAAGTGTAAACAATAATTAATCAACGTATATACGTTGTACAGTTAATTACTTCTGGATTTTTTTCGGTAAAGGGGATTTTTAGGTGTAATTATGTTAGAGCAACCAACGCATCTTCCCTGAACTACTTTTTGTCATATAAAAATGAAATTTTGTCGTAATTTCGTATTTTATTACGTTTTACAGATAGAAAATTATTCTTCAATTAAGCTAATGTTGCCCAGTTACAAAAAAACAAAATTTCAAACTACATACATTTACAAGCAAGTCGCGTAGACGTATTGTTGGTTACACAAAATACTTCAATACCTTTTATAAGGAATGTCATGGGACCTCATGTCATAGGATAGAATGTATTCAAGAATATCTCATATACTTTTTGACGAACCAAATAATTCATAAATGTTCCAATAATACTGCTGTAACACCCTATTTTCAAACTGAAGTGAGTGGTTCTTTTTGACCAATCGCAATTGGTTCTTTTCGACCAATCTCGTTATAATTTTGGAGTCTATATCTGATGTATATCTGATATACACAGATCAAGACGGTGTATTCAAAAACAAAATATCGCTTTTTCCTACCACCTGCTCCCTGCTGGCCAGTCATAAGGTGCTCAACATCAATGTATCATAGTAAGGGCTGCCCTGTGCACTTGGAGCACGGACACGCGATATAATTCATATTTGGCACACTCTAGCACTGGTTTCGAGGTCATGGTAGAATATACTTATTAAATACCACTCGTGCGTTGGAAGTTACGTATGATCAACTACTTTATGATAATAAGATAAGTAAATACAAGACGCATTTAGAAAGTATGTTTCCATGCTCAACAAAAAAGAAAACACAATTTCACGAAAAAAATATTGTACCAGATACAGCAAATGTTGCACTATATTTTCTCGTAATCCCCATCAGAATTGAGTCATTTGTCATACTGTATTGTATACCTGTATCGTAGAATTGTACCGCCTCGTATTGGTTTAAGCCACTGAGAACTGCGTCATTGTGATTGGCGTAATACCGATCGGGCAGAAATTTCTTTAGGGGTAAGAAAAGATAGAAATTGCTGGGAGCGAGATCCGGACTATAGAGTGGATGGTCAAATACCTAACAGCGGAACTGCTGCAGATCTGTTGGAGAGAAGCCCCCTGTTGTCGTGCAGGAAGTACTCCTGCACAGAACATTCCGCGTCGCTCTTCACAAAATCCTGACCGATGAGCATTATTACAGCCGAGTTTCTCACGTCCACGAGCTTCTAAGGGGCAGCAACGATTGTGCATCCTAATTCTTCAGGCGTGTAAGTGGATCGAGAACGAACAGAAGAAACCAAGTTCTCTGAAATCACTCAGAATGAGCAAAGTGAAGCACATTATCATTAGGTTTCTTTAGTCTCTAAATTATTTTTCATTACATTTAATATGAATATTTTTAACTGTTTCAAAAGTTTATTTTCAAAGTTGCGTTAATGTATTTTAATAGCAATTGCGGTGGTGAGGCGGTAGGCGGGACTGGGGCGAGTGGGGCCGGTGACTATGGTGGGGGCGGAAGCCGTGGGCGGAGGCGGAGTGGGCGAGGCCGTGAGCGGTAACAGAGGAGACGGTGGCGCCGGTGCGGGTGGGAGCAGCGAATTCGGGGACGAGGCCGAGAGCACCACCAGAGACAGGCCTGATGGCAGCGGCGGCGGCGGCTTTTTTGATTGATTTAAGATCCGGGCGCGTCAATTGGTAAGGTCATTAGTCCCGTAAATGAAGTACATGTTTTTGCTGGAGAAGAGGCAGTGATCACCGCGCTGGTTGACCTCCGGCGCCGACCTACCGTCGGCTAACAGGGCTTCCCCCAACCAGGTATCTTCCACCAGCAGGGCACCGCCCCAACCGGGACGAGCTCTACGCTCCCGATGGTGTGTGGTAGTGTAGTGCATGTAAGTGTATGTGTAAGTACGGTGTAGATGGGATAAGGAAGAGGAAGGAAAGATCGCGGGCGGTCCGTGGCCCATTTGTTAGGGTATTACTCCGGCATTGGTATTGAACGAAGAAACCACGGAAAACTACCGATCAGAGCAGTCGGTGGCTAGAATTCTCGCCCAGCGACTGAACTCGACCTAGCTATGTAGCTAGTGTCTAAAATCCTGCCACGTCGGAACTCCGGTCAGAGCCACTACAGGGACATCAGTTGATGCACTGAGCTACCGCTCCCGGTACCTAGTGATGGCATATTATACTAAAACATCGATGCATCGATGTATCAATGTATTGCTAAAGATCGCTTTCAATATTTGCATCGATGTCGATGAAAATACATACATACATCGATGTCGATGAAAATATCGAGAAAGAAACATTGATGTTTAAAACATCGATGCTTTAAATATAGACTAATCAACTTGCTATTTTCCTAACCAATCTTAATTACAGTACTGTGTAATGTTACTGTGGGACTTCTCTAGATTGAGTGGAGTGGGTCTGATTCACGACCTGTCAAAACGTCTGAGGGCCATTTCTAACACTACTATCGATTCAGGCAATGACACGCCTACCAATAACATACACTCATAACGCCACCAGCTCCCAAACTTCCTCCGATTGCACAGGCGAAACATGCAGCTCTAGATTGACATCAGTTGATGCGGTGGCGGTGGCGGGGGAGGCGGTGGTGTCGGCGCTGGCGGGAGCAACGGATTCGTAGGCGGGGCGGGGGCGAGGCCGAGAGCGCCTTCAGAGGCAGGCGTGATAGCGGCGGCGGCGGCGGCGGATCCTGCTGCTGCTGTGGCGCCGCGCCGCATCTGTTTCCGGGCGTTGCTCCCCACGGCGCGCCGCTCCCGGCTCGGCCCCGCGCGCCGCGTGAGCCTCTGAAGGCCTAGGCGCGTGGGAGCGGAGTAAGGATGGTAAAAAAACATCGATGTTTTCCACCAGAAACATCGATATATTAACATCGATATTTTGCTTTTGAGGTTATATTCATAATCGATATTTCGTTGCCAAAACGTTGCCAATGGATGTTTGTTTTTTTTTTCATTTTTAATGAAGCAATATCGATGTTTTGCATCATCCTCATTACCACGCAGCATATTTCGCCTGTGCAATGGGAGGAAGTTTGGGAGCTGCTGGCGTTATGAGTGTATGTTATTGGTGGGCGTGTCATTGCCTGAATCGATAGTAGTGTTAGAAATGGCCCTCAGACGTTTTGACAGGTCGTGAATCAGACCCACTCCACTCAATCTAGAGAAGTCCCACATTACACAGTACTGTAATTATGATTGGTTAGGAAAATAGCAAGTTTATTAGTCTATATTTAAAACATCGACGTTTTAAACAGCAATGTTTATTTCTCGATATTTTCATCGACATCGATGTATGTATGTATTTTCATCGACATCGATGTAAATATCGAAAGCGATCTTAAGCGATGCTTTGATACATCGATGCATCGATGTTTTAGTATAATTTGCCATCACTAGGTACCGGGAGCGATTGCTCAGTGCATCAACTGATATCACTATAGCGTCTCTGATTCCTAGGTTCGAGTCCCAACGGTGGCAGGATTGTCGACACTAGCTTTTCAGCTAGGTCGAATTCAGTCACTGTCTGGAGGAGAATGCTAACGGCCGGCTGCTCTGATCGGTACTTTTCCGTGGTTTCTCGGATCAACACCAGCGAATGCCGGAGCAGTACCCTGACAAACGGGCCGCGCACGCGATCTTTCCTTCATCTTCCTTGCTCTGTCCTGTCCTATTCTCTCCCATTACACACACACTTACACTAACATACACTACACTACCACATATTCCGGGAGTCCGATCGGGAGCTTAGAGCTTGTCCCGGCTGGGGCGGTGCCCCGTTGGTGGGAGAGTCCTGGTTAGAGGGAAACCCCACTAGCCGACGGTAGGTCGGCGCCGGATCTCGCCATCCAGCGGGGAAGGATCACCGCCATCTCTCGAGAAAAAAATATGCACTACACTAACGGGACTAATGACCAAAGAAGTTGATGCGCCCGGAAACACGAAAAAATCAATCAATCAATCAAGCCATCACTAGAGCGGACACCACGTCCCGCCCTCGCGGGTGTGGCTGCAACGCCCCGCGCCGGATCTGGATGCTTGCTCTTCAGCGGAACGCCCCACGCGCTTACTACATTCAGCAAGGTGTTGGCAACGTTACCAACACAGACAAGCGATACCTTAGTGTCATCAAAACTACACTGTGAATGAAATGTGCTTTATCGTAAAACTAAAAGGCTTCTCGGAATATTTTATTGAATTTTATAGGTAATAACAGTTCACTTGAAAAATTGTAAACAGGCTTAGTTGAATATTTTAAACACAATCTTGAAGGTGAGGAGCCCACAACTATTTTTTAGACAGACAATTGCATTAATTTTATAGAATGCAATTGTCTGTCAATAAAGTTAGTCACCTTCTTCGCCTTCCAGATTGTCTTTAATTCCAACGTAAGTAAATTTCATCGTAAATTGTTCGCGGTATTTAATATTTTTATGCGATAATAATAATATTTATATCCGTGTCGTACTGCAGGTTTGTGATCAACTATTATCTTCTCCACTCTCATTGTATAATTCTGTCATTTCATGTCTGCTACCCGTTGCATAGTGATAGTCATTATGATATTTATTTCATTGATGCTGGTTCGTGATCAGTCACAGAGAAATTTACAAACCACGTATTGACAATTAATCATTGAGAATCGTTCTAGTAAATGTTTCTTTCGAATGTGTACATTAAAATTGTTTTTAATATTATATTAGGCTTGTTAGTTTTAATTTATTTTGTTCTTAGTAATTTTTATGTGGAATATTATTTAAAATAATTTGGACCGTAATTTCACATTGATCCTATTTGACTAGCGCAATGGTTGTCACTGATAAACCCAAGCTCCCTGCGACAGGGTAGGGAGCTATCTCCTAGGTGGTCTTGGCTGAATCGTGTACGTGAACTTCCACGAAACGATTCAGTGTAAAAGTTTAACTGATGAAAGTTACCATAAGTTGTAGAAAAATATGAAACGCGATATAATGGGTATTAATACATTCGTGTGAAGTTGACGATACTCGCTCGTTCCTCGCTCGTACCGTAGTATCACACTCGTGTATGCCCCATCATTACATCATCGTTTCATGATGTAATTGTATGAGGATTACTCTATGAAAAGTTGTTTAGCGGTCTGTATTACGTATCCGCCCGGTCGTAATGTATTACGATGAGATTTTGAATGGCACATACCTCAAAGGAACTTGTATTAAGTAATGATCATGAAAATTCGGTGTGACACACACGGTTCGGCTCACAACAGATCTTCTGCAGCAGTTTCACTGGGAAGTGTTTGACAATCCACTCTATAGCCAGGATCTTGCCTCCAACCATTCCATACTGATGTACACGTTCATCTCAAGGTATAATAAATGTATTGTGACATACCGATATGTCACATAAATATAAACTAACATTTATTTGAAGACAATATGGTGGAATATGCATTAAGAAGTTTAGACGATCGAAAGGTCAGCTACATCAAAATATAACGAACGCATGGATTGGCTGGGTGAGAGAAGGACGGTCAAATGTTATGAAAAAAAAAAGAAGGTAGTTTAATACGAAGCTTCGAGGGGTGAATCATGCAGGAAGATTTCATTCTGACCGGCATCGCGTGTCTGAACGGATCGTAGGTTGTGAGAGGGAGCGAGTGGAGTGCAGATAGTCAGAGTCGGGTTTTCAGATCGTGAAAGTTTAAGGACAGTAAATAATATTGCAGATATTGCATGTGGAAGTAATATTGATGCATAAATTGGAACTTTGTCGGGAGTGGTGATCGAGTTATAGATTTCGGGACTATGTCATAGGACGTAATCGGGACTGATAATTTTGATAGTTTTACACCATCTCGGATAGGAGCAGAAGAGGATTTCTTGGAACTTTGGACTACGGCAAGCTCGCAAGATATTTCGACTGAGAAGTCTTCGAGGGACATCAACGAAGAATAGATAAGTTAACCGCGGTATAAAACTCTAAATTCAAAAATATCTTAATAAAAGGCCTAACATCAAAATCATTTATTAAATTCACTATATTGTTTGCAAAAAGGTAACAATAAACTTTGTTAAATTTTGTTCTTTAGAAAAGAAAATGATCTTTCATTTAGTCAATCCAAACAGTAATGAACTAGGAATTAGAATCATTCTATTTCAGATTCCCAGCAGCGCTGTATAGTCTGCGGATCCTATAATCCATTGTAAAGGTAATAAGGATTATAATATATCGTGACCCATTGACCCAGCAAGCCGGACGCTAAGATCTTTGCGAGAAATTAAAGTAGAGAGAAAAATTTGTATATCTCAGTATCGATTCTGGTGGTGATTATGAAAAAAAATGGTGCACCATGAACTGTATCTGCTACAAGATAGGTTTTCCATAAAACTGTCTTTTCTTTTTGTTGACGACCTAGGGAAACTTACATTTTTATACGCGTCGTACAATGGCCATTATACCATGATACCATCCTATCTCCACTTTTCCCTACATACATTCCCTGGTCCATTGACTGTTATAGGGGTATTTGGTGTTGATATAAATACTTTTAACATGAATAGTACCCAATACAATTATTCTGTTTTACCTACTCAACAGTAGCGGGGACCGTGTAGCGGGATAATCGACCGTCAGACCGGTCCTACTATTGACCTATCATTTACTAAACACTTATAATAATTTGAGTGCGACAGATATGAAAATAAAAGCTAGTTTTTAAAATGAATAGAGTCACTGTCCATGTAATTCTTCAATTTTCCTACCTTAGTGAAGACTAGAATTGGCAGGGGTTAGGAAAGGTGACACCACGCAAACCCACTCTGGGTGCTTTTGCTCTTTACTACGCTACGATTCATGAATTCACTTTTGTATTAGTAAAATTTATGAAAAGTTTGAAAGTAGCCATTCATTCCAGAATTCGGATCCGCAGCCCTACGAAGCAATGCGGAGAGATGTTAAGCGCTCTTAGCCACCTCTGCTATCCACGTCGGCGGCCCTGTTCATGCAAATTACAAAGTACATAATCAGAGCTTCATTTTCGGTACGTCAGGAGCTTCACATTTTCAGAATTTCTCTGAAAGCCTGGTATTTTGCTGTTAAAAGCAATACTCAATTAAGTTAATGAATATCAAACGCGTTAATAATTATCATAATGTGTTACTGATGAGCGACCATGTGCGAAATTCTTGTGGTAAGAGGCAGTGACTCGAGGCAAAATTGTGAGACGTTTCACCGTCCAAGTAGGTTGTGTGGGTTTCAAAGCAGTCTCAGTATCTGGAATAAGGAAGGGGCGGGCATCGTTTTTCCTGCTCAAGCAGTCGATTTTTGCGAGTTCATTGGGAACAGTAGTGGAGTAGAGCTCAAAAAGATATATCTTTTAAAACTTTTATCGGCTAGACCATTTCTAGGGCTTTATTTTATTTCCTCCGAGTTGAGGATTATTGTTCGCAAACGCAAGTGAACCTAATAGATAATGATGCTTGAAAAAGATTTGAACGAACCTAAAAATTCGTGACCGATGAAAAGTTCTAGAAAAACTTAATTTATTGCTCGAAAATTAGAATTGAGATCAACATCTGTAATCAGTGTGCTTTAAATGGAAACCAGTTAGTTCTCTGTCAATGTCTTCTGAATACAGAGTAGCAAATACACAAAATTTCGTACCTAACATTGTAAATCATCCAAACGAGATTTCATATCTTAATATTGAAATAATAATGTGTGATCTCACATTCTCGCTTCATATGTTAATGACATCTACTTTCAAAAATTATATAGCATTAAAGTGATAAACATTCAATTTTCCCTGGAAGGGTGAATATATTTTAATCTTCCAGTGTGGTGGAGGAATTTCGCTGTTCGGCTTCTGTGTTTTCTTTGTTTTATGTCGTGTCTTCACGACGATACGTCTACGAAGCGTTCAATGCACAAACATTTGATGCAGTTTTGGCAACGCCTTTTGTCTCTCGTTGGCCATGCCCGCGTGTCTCACCGTCTTTTAGAATAGAATAGAATATTCATTTTGCTACTTAGGAATACATAGCGTTTTGGTAGCGTTTTCTAAGGAATTACTAAAATTACACAAAACAAACATCAAACAACATTAAAATATTAACATGTTACCAAATACAATTTTACAAAATTAATCTATTAACCATATTTACTTAGTCTAATTTTAAAATTTTTGACATCCTGAGGGAAAGTCTCCAGCACTGCTGCAGGTAATTTGTTCCAATTTTGTATCGTTCTGTTTACAAATGAGAATTTACCTACATCTGTTCTCTGTTTTCTTTGCCGAATTTTGAAACCATGATCCTTCCGCGCGACGTAAGTTGGTTTTGATAGTCTTTCCCGTACTTCACCCCACGGACGAACCCCTCTTATTGATTTGAATAATGCACAAAGACGCGATTTCTCTCTGCGTTTTTCCAAAGGTTCCCACGATATAAATTCAGAATTTGAACGTGCTCTCCTAACAAATTTTGCAGCATATTTTTGTACTTTGTCCTGCGGGGAAGTGTGCTACCATTTCTCGCCGTTTACGTTTGTGTCAGCCATTTCTATCATCCTCATTTAGAAGAAATATTTGGATGCTAAATGCCCAACTCCGTAACAACTGTAAATTGGAAATGTTCTCAGCAGTTTCCAACAAGGGAGAAATTGGATTTTACATTGTTTGTACTTTCTTCTCTGCATAGCACACACAGAGTACATTCCTATTAGGTACCGAGAGAGTTATGAAATGATGCAAAAAATCAAAGTCGAGATTTAGACTGAAATGCCGGTTTTGGGAATCCCTGATTTCGAGAAAGGTATTTTTTTCAAAACATCTCTCCGTCTATTCATCCATACGCCTCTCCCTTTATCCGTCGGTGCGACTCCCCGTCTGTCTGTCTATTCATCTGTTCGTATCGTAAAATTTCACACACACGCACTCATTAATTTTCAGTCCCGGTAGCTTAATTAAAATTGACAGAGGAATGCAGGTCAATAAAAGATCACCTTTTATAAATTCGCAGAAATGCTAGCACCGAGTTCGGTATTTTTCAATTACAATAATTACTGCCTTCGGAGAAGCATGTAGTTATCTTTGGGCACTCGAGACCGCCAGGAAAGCGGAGAAATCCACTTGTAATCCTTTTTGCTTGCCGATTTGCTTCCGCTTATTTGTCTCGCAAGGTTCTTGCAGTTATGTCAAAGTCGGGCAAAGGTACAACGTTAATCGAGTTCACCACCGGTAGCGGTAGCTCAGTGCATCAACTGATGTCACTGCAGCGCCTCTAACCGGGAGGTCCTAGGTTCGAGTCCTGACGGCGGCAGGATTTTCGACACCAGCTTTTCAGCTAGGTCGAATTCAGCTGCTGTCTGGAGGAGAATTCTAGCGGCCGGCTGCTCTGATCGGTAGTTTTCCGTGGTTTCTCCGATCAACCCCAGGCGAATGCCGGAGCAGTACCATACCAAACGGGCCACGGACCGCGCGCGATCTGTCCTTCCTATTCCTTGTCCTATCCTCTCCACTTACACACACACTTACACTAACATGCACTACACTACCACATATTTCGGGAGACCGGTCGGGAGCTTAGAGCTTGTCCCGGCTGGGGCGGTGCCCCGCTGGTGGGAGAGTCCAGGTTAGGGGGAAGCCCTACTAGCCGACGGTAGGTCGGCGCCGGATCTCGCCATCCAGCGGGGGAAGATCACTGCCATCTCCCGAGAAAAAACATGCACTACACTAACGGGACTAATGACCGAAGTAGTTGACGCGCCCGGAAACACGAAAAAATCAATCAATCAATCAATCGAGTTCACCATCATATAGGCGTGGGAGTTGACGCCGACGTGTGGTTTAAAAGTAAAAGTTGAACAAACATTACAGCGAGAATATGTTAATCTATTCTCAGCCTGTCTTCACTTTCTGCAAAGTTACAACAGATTTATTACTTCGTATCCACCGTCATGCATTTTTATCTCCCTTCCTAAATATACAAGTATTTTATTGAAATGAACTTTCATGGTAGTTTTTTTTTGTACTTTCCATAATACAGTACGTATTTTTAAAAAGGTTGTGGTCCCTTCCTTAGAAATGTTCAAGTTTCACCTCAAGAAGAAATCAAAATTAATTAACCACGTTTATTTAATATTGGGAAAGTTCATTAATTTCTTTCTTTTCAAGAATTAATTTTATATTTTACATTAGGAATCAATGTAACTTTGTAAGGGCTTTAGGTGTAAACCTTAGTTTTCGTGTCACAGCATTTTATGATTTTTCAATATAGAAAGTCGATCTGACTCCATCGATATTCCTAAAATGTTAACGCAAAATTAATGCAAAATAGCTGTAACTTTTTCGCGAAATTGAAATTTTATTAATAAAAAAAATAATCCCTATGGCTATGAGATTTTTGTGGGAAACGACAATTGAAACTAAGATAACTAATTAGGAATTGTCGGAATATTTAAAATGTGATTAATACAAGGATGATAAGAGGTATTAAAAGTAAAACTAGTCGGTACCAAATATGATGTCACAAATGTATCGCATTTTTCCTACGCAAAGGTCTCCAAACAAATCAATCTAAATTTGGATATATTATTCTGTCAGCCAGTTACATCCCACTCGATGGTTCGAAGTTACACGTCTCACCAACTCTTTTTTTGTCATATCTTCTCATTCAGCTGGTGTCTTTTTTTAATAATGTTCGACTAATTATATTTAAACGGCGGCTGTATTGATTTTTTCACAGCTGCTTTACGCTCTTTTGCGCATTTTTTTAAGGACACGCCTCGCAAATTCAAGTGATGTGCACTGCCGGTCGCCGTGCTGGGGGTCACGTATACTACCACTGTTGTGCATCTGTGCACACACAACACGCGCTCCGCTTTCTACGCTTTACAATCTTCAGTGTGAATAATAGCCGCAACGCTGTTTGCACAGATGAGCAGATATCTCGCCGAGCGAAAGACTCCTCCTGAAGGGGAGTTATTGTCTAGGAGCACATTTCGCACAGGAGCTGATAAAGGAGGTTACAACCGAGCACATTAATTTTCGCTTTTCTCTCAGACGCATCGCCGCGCCCAGAGATCGAAAGAGCTGAAGTAGCTTAATTCGCCACACAATAGTTCACTGCAAACATCTACAAATACCCACGGTAAAAGGAGAGAGTTAAAGGTGTTCAAACACGTTCAGGATTCGTGACAGGCCCGAGTTGGCGCATCTCTTCTTTAACCGTGTCCTTATGGCGATCACTGACTCCCTCTTTTACCTGACCGGATTTAACTTGTCTCGTCCCTTAATTTGCACACCTTTGTCCTTTACAGCTTTAACAAAGCTGTATCTGGTACGCTTTACGCCCAAAGCAATTGAAAATACGCCCATCCAATTCAATATACGTCCATCCATGTATATCCTGAAGAAATTCAGAAGTTTTGTTCGTGGTAGTTTAACCCTCGAAATTGAGCCCACAGACTTTTGTGTATATCCCGTCGGGTGAAATTGCCTGGTATGTCAAACGACCCTTAAGGCCGGTCACATTTTGGAGAAGATGGATTATGTTGAAACTAGCTTCGGCTATTGTCCGATTTTTCTGTTTTAAGTAAAACATGTAAATTTTCAGCCTAAACATAACTTTTTTCTTAGCAGACGATACCTATCTCACAAAACACGTCCCTCTAGTCGGTGTAGTTGTCTTTATTGTAACTTAAAAGATTTGACGAGGTATCTAGGTCGAATCTTCTGTTCCAAGTCAGTGGTTCCACGTGGCAGCCAACTGAAATCGTCAGGAATTATTTGTTTGTACTGGTTTCATTTGAGACTCAATGGCTCAATGGTTTTATTTATTGAAAATTGAAATTTCTATTTCGAACATATTTTTCAAGTCTTCTAGCAGATGAAAGTATAGGGTCATAACCAGGGCTCGGATTCTGATGACCTTTAATTTTTTGAAAATGATCTATAAACTTACTTAAAAATAAGAGGAAAATGACATAAAATTACACAAAATGAGGAGAAAATGGCCTAATTTTTAAAAAATACTCAAAAGTGTATGAAAATAGTATTCAATGAATTTTGTAATTGTTAATAAAATTTATTTATAAAGAAATACATTTAATGTAAAGTCTTTATTTTAGGAGGATGTGTAATTCTCAGCTCCGATTTCCAAACGTCAGTTTTCAAACGTCCAGGAATTTACCAAAGATTCTTGTAATTTTGAGAGTTCGAAAAACTGCTGTGAGTGACTACACTGAGAGTTCGAATGCCCTGCATTAGTGATTTTTTTCATGAACTGATATAACAATAAAAATGTTTTAGGGTTTCACTGTAAATTCATGAAAAATTCACTAACAAAAAAACACGAAAAGGAAATGAAATAAGTAAAAATGACAAAAATGACACAAAGGTCCAAAGGTTAACCTGAAAAATGAAAAATGGCAAGAAATGACCCGAAAAGTATACATTTCTATCTCCTATATGTCGTGATAAATATTCATTTACAAATTACATACGTCTAGAATGCATCAATAGAAAGATGATTTGTCATCAGCTTCCGATCGGGTCAGAATTAATTCATAATCACGATTACGATAAATGACCGGCGACACGGTTTCCATTGCAGCATTGCTGACTACGAGGTCTTAGGTTTTCGGCTCATGACGGTGGTGGATTTTCGACACTTTTAGCTAGATCGAAGTTCTAGCGGCTGGCTTCTTTGATCGTTATAACTGGAAGGTTTCTCCGATAAATACACTACCCCACTACCACATATGAAGGAAAACTACTGGGGAGCCAAGAGCTCCCCCTCTAGTCCTGACTGCGTCGACTCAATAATTTATCGGGGGGGGGGGAATACCCCGTAAGTAAACGTGTAGATCAGTGCCGGATCTCGCATTCTAGCGAGAAAGGAAAACCGCCACACTCGGAATCAGGCATGCTTAAACACGCGCAATATCAATGTGTACAGCAGTTAACCCTCCCGCAAACTCAAAAAAGTCAATCAATCCAAACCTAGTGGAGTTCTGCAGTTAACCGGGCTAGGTCACTGCCATCCAGCGTGTCGCGCAGGCGCTGAACGCCCCGAACGGAACAGCATGGCTTCTTCTGCGGCGGACATCCACCCTGTGATGCAACACTGCACAATGCTTGGCAGAACCTCGCTAAGTAGTTGACACACCCAGAATCAATAAATACTTTCTTATATAAGTCACAGTCTGTATCATTATCGATTAAAGTGATTTTATCGACAACTAGAACAATAACATTTTAAAGTTAAAATAAATATGTAATAACAAACAATTAAAAGGCAATATTAATTTTCTTCCAAACAAAGTTTTAGTCATTTATAAATATTAGGAAGGGACATAAACGAAATAAAGAGAGATAGCGGGTTCTATATCTAAAAGCTATTCATGGTTAGTACATGTCTGACTTATTAATTCTGGTTTCAATTTTACAGAACCCATTATAAACTATAATAATTATATTATTAGATGTTTATTTTCTTATTTTTGACAAAAGCACTTAGATCTATTAAATCAAAGGACATTCAATTTACACTGAGATGACAAAAGTCGTGGGATAGCAATATGCCAATATATAGGTATGCAGGTATAAAAGGGCAATGCATTGGCAGAGCTTTCATTTGTACTCAATTGATTCATGTCTGTTAGTTTCTTCCGCACCACAGGAATTAATCGGCTTAACGTATAATGGCAGATAAAGCTTGACGCTTGGGACGTACCATTTCGGAAATCGTAAGGGAAGTCAATATTCCAAGACCCATAGGATCGAGAGTGTGCCGAGAATACATAATTTCAGGCGTAACCTATCGTACGGACAACGCAATGGTCGACGACCTTCACTTAAGGACCGAGATCCGCGCCGTTTGAGTAGATGTCACGCAACGTTGCGAGAAATAACCGCAGAAATCAATGTGGGACGTACGTCGATCGTATGCGTTAGGAGAGTGCGGAGAAATTTGTCTTTAATGGGCTATGGCAGTAGAATACCAACTCGAGTGCCTTTGCTAACAGCACGACATCATCTGCAACACATCTCCTGGACTAGTAACCATATTGATTGAACCCTAGGCGACTGTAAAATCACTGGCAAAACAAATAAACTGCCTTAGTCAGACGAGTTCCGATTTCAGTTGGTAAGAGCTGATGGTAGAGTTTGAGTATGGTGCAGACCCCACGAAGCCATGGACCCAAATTGTCAAAAAGGCACTGTGGAAGCTAGTGGTCGCTTCATAATGGGGTTGGCCGCTTTTACATAGAATGGACTTGTTCTTGTGGTTCACCTGAACTGTTCATTGACTAGAAATGGTCATGTTCAGCCACATTAAGACCATTTGCTGCCATTCATGAACTTCGTTTTCCCAAACACCGATGAAATTTTATAGATGACAATGCGCCATGTCACGGGACCACAAATATTGATTGGTTGGAAGAATATTCTCAGCATTCGAGCGAATGATTTGGTCACTCAGATCTCCCGAGATGAATCCCATCGAATATTAATGGAATGTAATCGAGAGGTCAGTTCGTGCACAAATCCTGCACTGCCAACACTTTCGCAATTATGGGCGGTTGTAGAGGCAGCATGGTCCGATATTTCTGCAGAGGTCTTCCAACGACTTGTTGAATCCATGTTACGACGAATTGCTGCACTTCCCCGAGCAAAAGGAGGTTCTAAACTATATTAGGAGGGGTCCCATGAATTTTGCCACTACAGTGTACATCGTTAGTTAAATGGAAAAAGATCTGCTCTGCCCAGTATGCCAATGTGAATGTGATGCATCTCGTCTGTGTCTCGTCTTCTGTGAAATGGGTTTGCCTTTTATAATTTTACATGCCATGAGGAAGTATCTTGAGTTTATGTGTCAAGAATTTATATATCAAGAGGGACATGATTGATGGTAGAATTTGCCTGCACTTCTTCAAATTGCAAAGATAGTGATTTCTGTTTTTATTTACATAATTTCGGCACCTAGGTCACAATTTGAATCTTCAGAAAATAGAAACAATATTGTAAACTACAGAGAATGAAACAGGTTTCATTGCTATTTCCAAAAAGTTTGAAAAATAATTATAATTTTGTAATTCATTAAAGGTTGCACGAGGTCTTTAGAAACTTTTTGGGAACAGAATTCTGATCATCAAGCATGTAAATACCTCGTAGCGTGAAGGAAGTGTGTCACACCCTCTCACCATTGTATTTCTCAATGGGTTAACCAAAACATTAAATCCGTTAGCCCAAATGTGGTGTAGTTCGAAACATTTAGAAATCTGGGCGTAAATGTTTCTCGTTGGTTCTTCCTTGAGAATCGACGAAATCCCCATCTCGTTGAGTAATTGATGACGCGCACGCGAAGTGTGGGCGGCAGCGCATGTCTCAAGTCCGCTGGTTTTCGAAACGGACAAGGAGTTTGTGAGGTATTTCTGGCCAGGACTCGGCTTCTGAGATTTTTGAACCTGCCATTGTGAACCATTCGATTGCATCCTGCGGTCAGGTTTCCGTCACATCTGCTTCTTCGGTAATCCCCTTTCACTTTACGCGACCTGAAAAGGGATTGCTCCATTGCATCTCAGTCGATATTTTGGGACGGGATAGAAGGAAACAATGTAGTAAAGTTTCCATACATTAGTAAAGAAAAATAGATGTTATCGCACAGGTCTACTGTGAACCTCGAACACAGCTGAACGTGACAGAATCTTCGTAATCATTCCTTACACAAAGGAGGAAAATGGAACGGGCTGCAGTAGGGCTATGCCTATTTGGGGTGATAGGTAAACGGCTTAGGAAAAGTTGACTGCGGGATACAGTCGGGATAACCCATTGCGGTAGTCCGCATCTACATTTTTCACTCGCTGGAGGTGGGATAGGCGGTGCGGTGAATTGTTTGTGTGTGTGAGAGAGAGAGAGGGGGGGAGGGAGATAGAGGGAGACAGAGAGCGATAGACAGACAGAGAAAGCGTGAGGGGGGAGGGGGCCTTTTCTCTGAATCCTTTACTACAGAACAGAAGACATTTGTAATTAAACCAACAGTCGCGCAATTATCAAAGTGTTACAATGTAATGAATCAACAGTAAATAATACCTGCAAAATGTTACTTCTATTGCGTTTACAGTATTTTAGAATGCTTAATGCCTCCTTCTCTGAATTAAACGCTTCAGAGGAGTCAAAATACAATTTCAACATCAGAAAACTAAATAATTGTACTTAATAATTATTAATTTATTGGTAAACAACCTCTTTATTTTTACAAGTGGTGGATTACTTTCTTAACTATTTTCGTGAATGCATCTTCCGGCGATCCAGGAATATATATTTAACTGGACGTAATATGACAGTTTTTCTTCTTATATTTTGCTAAAACAAGTAAAAATAAAATTGGAAACAAATGGAACACATTCCACAAATCGATGAAGTTACCTGAGTAAGATCCTCTTTCCGCGCTCCTTCGTCGCTCGTGTGGCATCACCTTTCGCAAAGTAGAACATTATATTATTGTGTAATAAATTACTATTGTTTTTACTGTTACCTCAGCTTTGTGTGTGTGTGTGTGTGTTTTGAACATTATGTTGTAACATTTTGAAGCAATTCTGAGTTTTCGGTACATCTTGTTCCCAATATCTTTGACCCCGCTGAATATGCTGATAAGTCAAATAAACCTAATTTCACAGGCGAACAAAAAACCACTTTCAACTGAAGTAAATCAGGGATTAATAATATTCAAATGAAGGTAATATTCAAACAAAACCGTTTGTGTGTAGGTTTTGTTTGAATATCATTAATCCCTGATTTACAGCATTTGTTTCAAGTGTTTCCTTGCTCACCTGTAAAATTAAGTTATTTTGACTTATCAGCTTATTCACCGGGGTCAAAGATATATGACCAATATATGACGCAATGCGAGCGCGCGCTCGGGCTGTCTCTGCCTCTCGCCTCAGATGGCGATAAATCCGCCCACGCGCAGCCACAGAAGGCGCCCATGGGCCCACCGGCGCGCCGGTGGCGCCGCGGCGATGCGGCGTCGACGGTGGCCAAAGAAAGCTCGCGAGCGGAGGAGAAAGGATCGCGGCCTTAATTTCGCGACTATCGGCGCGCGCATCGCCGTTTCCAGCGCGCTCCGCCGCTCCTGGATCGGCCCCGCGGGCGGCAGAATCGCCGGCCACCGCACTCCTGCCGCCGCGCCTGCGCCGCCCCACGTCGTATGCCACGCCAGGCGCTCTGTCGTATGCTCCGCTCGTCCCGCCACATGCCCGTCTGAAGCTCCAGAACCACCGATGTGTCTTGTCGCCACCTCCCACCACGCGCCCCACAACGCCTTGCTGGCACGCTCCATAACACGCCCACAAAACGCTCCATAACGCCCCACAATGTGCCCCACAACATGCCCCTGCTTGTGCCCCACAACACGCCCTGGCCACGCCTGTGCATACAAGCGCCCTGACACGCCCCCAACATCCACAACCACAGACCCTGTGCCCTGACACGATCATAACACGCCCCCTGACACGCCCCACAACCACGCCCCGCAACAAGCCCTGACACAGTCCCCACAACACGCCCACAACACGCCCACAACACGCCCCCTGACACGCCCCTGACACGCCCCACAACACGCCTCACAACACGCCTCTGGCAGCCGCGCGCCTGGCGACCCACAACACGCCCCTGGCCCACGCCCCACCATACGCCCCTGACACGCCTCCGGCGACCCACAACTTTGACCGACGCCTCACAACGACCCTGGCGACCACGACACGCCTCCACAGCGACCCGACACGCCTCCTGGCGACCCTGGCACCCCAACACCACAACACGACCGAACCGCCTCACAACACACCCCCAAACGTCACAACACGACCACGACACGACCACACGACTGACCGAGCACGACCCACAGCGATGACCCACAGCACCTCGCGCCTGGGCCTCGCACCTGACCACAAGTCCCCGCCGGTCTGCCCACCCAACCAAGGCCTCCGCCCAATCGTCCCGCAAGCCCCGCCATACAAGGTGTGATGTAGACCGCCACGTCCGCCACACCTTCTGCCACACCTCCTGCCTCCGTCCCACCGCCCCACCATACGCCCGCCACATGCTCCTTCGCCGCGGCTGCGATATAACTCCACCTCGCCCCACCATGCGCCCTGCACCCTCTTCACGCCTCGCCGCGCCTAACCGCGCCTTCACACCTCCTTCTGCGCCACCACGTCCACACCGCCCCTCCTCACGGTCTCAAATGCTCTACTTCACCCTCCCTCCGCTACATGTCCTCGCACACCCATTCACCCCCACCACGCTCCCATGACACTCATAACGCGCCCTCCACAGGATCCTGGCACACGGCTCGAACACCACCGGCTCCACCTCACGATCCCCACACGACACCGACGCTGCGCCTCTCCGCCACGCGCTGCACCTCATACAGTGCCACGTCATACGCTACACCTCATGCCCTCCGCCACATGACTCTCCGCCGCAGCTGCCCCGTCACTATCCCTGCCGCTCGGTCTGCCATATGCTCCATCTTACGTCCCATCACGCCCGCCCACACGATCAAGCGACCCGCCACCCTCGCGTACCACACTCCACCACACGCTCCACCGCTCCACCACACGCTCCACCACACTTACCACACGCTCCACCACACGCTCCACCACACGCTCCTACACGCTCCACCACCACGCTCCTGCACTCACCACCACGCCCCACCACACGCCCCACCACGCTCCGCCACGCTCTACAGTTCCGCCACACGCCCGGCTGTACCATCCCCGTCCGTGGGCATGTTGCGGTACCGCATAGGTCAGCACCGATGGGCGCGAGCTTCGTGTGAAAATTTCGCCTGAATAATATTATGGCAATGATGGAATTTTAAACCCATAATGGAAACAAGATATCCGGATATAAATCATTATATTTTGAGATAATTAGAATGAATTTCCTGTATTGTTTTCACTTTTGTGCATCAAGTTGTTACTTTAGTTTATCAATGATTTTTGTAAATGTTTTATTATTGATTGAGTTGTGAACTACTATACAACATGAAAATAAAATTTAACAACAAAATTCTATTACTGTTATTGTTACTAATGAATACCCAGCTGCTTCACTGATATATTTAGGTTTTTAGGAGGGAGTTGCTAAACGAGAAAGGTTGGAATCCGCAAGTTTAGGTGAACTGCATACAAAAATCTTTCCACTCCGCACCAGCTAACATTTGAATGACGACTTCACCCTCACCGCTGCCACCTCCCTCTACCAGACAATGTGAAATCATGCGAACAGTATCGGAGACTATCGAGTACGATTGCGTCATATCCAAAGAGCGACACTAACGTACCATCAAGTACTTGACTGTTGCACAGAGTGGTGAAATGTGACATTTTTGCGTAGTCATCTCAAGATTTTCCGAGTGTCTAGGTCTATCTTTCTGTAGTGATCGGGGGTACAATATTGTGAGGGTGAATGGCGAGCTCCAAGAAGTCACGCTGGCTGAGCCTGGTGTGAGAGACAGTTCCTGAGGTCCCAAGAGAGAAGCACAGCCTGTAAGGTCGATTTCTAAGCGGAAGACGTATTGTGAATTTGAAGTATCTATACTGCTTCGAAGTTCGCGTAGCTACGTCTGTAATGGTTCTTGTTCTCCATTATCGCATTATCCAGGATCTCTGACACATGTCAGAAAACTTTTAGATCATAGAAACCGATGATATTAGTACGCAACTTAAATGTTTTATGCTACTTTTTACACGTTCTTAAATTAGTTCAAATTATTACAATACTGCTGAAAAGCGATCTCGACATTTTGAGGGAAATAGGCATTCTCAGGGTCTTTTTCGCCTAAAGAGTGTTCTAAAAGCGTCCGTTTGTCTTTCTGTCTATTTTAAAGTACACCTTTCCCCATTAAATCCTGAATCGCTCGCGTCATTTCAAAATGGAAGTTCTGATATCTAACAAGGGGGCGGAATGGGCACTAAAATGCATTGCACATCTCTTGTCATGAAATTTATGATTAGTAAAAGTAACGGTCGAATTATTCTTCAAATCAATCCAATATAGGAAGTATATTCCTATTTGGCATAAATGGGAGTGGTTTCTGTGGATTGGGTATTTCGGTGAGAATAGGTTTAGTTATTTGAAGAATGTTCTCAAATGTATTGGAGTGAGTTTGCAGGAAAGTATGAGACATAGAAAATAAACCATATGAAGATGCGGGATCTTCCCTTCACTCGGTCCTAACATTGGAAATAAAGACAGAATGGGGAAGAGAAACGTGTCCTATACACGGCTCAATTGTTTAAGATGCTGTTCCGGCATCCGCTGGAATGGATGAGAGAAGACGCCCTGTCAGAACAGTCGGCCTCTAGAATTCTCATTGTGCGTTGCGAATAAGTCACTTGAGTGTTTCGTATGTTACTTTCAATTTCCAATCTATGTCTATGCTATGCCATCAGTATCATTTGTGTTAGTGAAATGTGTGTTCTTTGACACAAACGTGAATTGTTCTTGTTTTGTACGTCAACGTGGCCTCGTCTTCGCACTTGTGCAGCCCTGAGTTCCTTTGTATGTATTTCGCAATTGTGCTGATATCCTCGTGTGAATTTCAACCCATGTTTTAACGTTTTCCCAATCTTCTTCAGCTATTTCAAAGTTACGTAAATTGAAAAAACTATATAATTTGAAGGAGGAAAGAAAAATGAAGACCTTTAAAAATGAAGGAACCCATCTTCATCATGTTTTTCGTTTGGTTTCCAAATACTGAGATGATCCCCTGATTTTCTTTTGAACCTACAGGTAGCCTCACGATGCCCGTGTTTAGTTGTGGTATCACTTTGCTGCAGGAATAGAAAGGCGGGAAGGAGGGTCAACAATACTATAAAATTGTATCTGTTGTTCTTTTTGCCGATGAAGATAAGTTTTATATTGTTTATATTGTAGTTTTCAAATGTTGCTAAAATCTCTTGGTAGGAACAGTATTCATATTTCAACTATATAGTATAAAATAATGTGTAAATAAATGTAGAGATTCTGGAGCTCAAGGAAACGTGCGCAAATAATACTTCTACCCCACACATCACTAACAGTTTTTATGGAGTTTTGAATGTAACTAAAACAATTCAAATAGAATCAAGGAAAAAGTAATTTTGTTTACTCGTCCTTTTGTGGAACGAGGAAAACTTTTACAGGTCCTGTTCACAATGATGTTGAAATAAGGGAATAAGGGATCTTTGTATACTTAGATTTATTAAGATAGTCGGTTTAGAAATGTTCCAAAATAAATACAAAATCTTAAAAAATAAAAAAGAAGAACATAATACAAATATTACAATACAAAAAATGAAATTCATATAAGTACATTTAAAATTTGTTTCCAATAAAAAAAGTGGATAATAAAAGAATGTAATTAAAATAGATACTGAAATGCGTTTGTAACTTACCTTCAATATACTTTCTGTAACTAATCTGCCCCACTGTAACAGCATGCCATTGAAATGGTTCTCGTCACGTCTGTTAAATATTTTTTTAATATATGGGCTCCACATTGAGAAAGCCATTTGAAATGAACCTGATATAACTCTTGTTCTATATTGTTTAATTCATTTGATCTGCCCATATATTTTCAGACCTTTGATATCAATACTAATATTTATATTCACATTTATGCAATACAGTTGCCCTGCACTGCTCACGTCCATATTTTATAATCAAAGATTTTATTAAGATTCCTTTTAATATTTTGTTACCCGTGGGTATCGACATACAACGTACTATTTACCTCGTCGCTTCCAGACGAGCGGTCCGTACAAATCAGCGATTTCTGTAAGTTCTGTTTGATTAAATAATTCCTTGATTGATTGGCATTATCTACAAAATATCAGCTTTGTTTTCAAATAATAAATAAAATATTTATAATTCAGATATGAACAATTCTTAATGAGCTCATTTATGTTAACTATTATTTCGATTATTGTCCTTCCTAAATAGATCAATTTAAATGATCGTGACTTATTTCATGTCCTTGCGCGCATTCGAAAATTTCTCGGCTGAATTCCGAATGAAGAAATGTCCAATGTTCACGACGACTTTTTTCTTCAGTCGCCACGCTCATGTACACTCTTTCGCCCTGCTTAACGCGGTATTACCCAATGTCAAATACTAACTAAAATGTCAACCGCGACTCTGTCACATTATTTCCGGTTAGTCGGATAAGTATCACTACTGATAAGTCTAGGCGGAACTTCTATACTTCTCGCCTCGGGCAGGCGCCTTACAGCGACAGTTCCTAAAATTCGAAATAAATGTTCAAGGAAGGAAAAAGGTAAGTCTTTCCTACTGTAAATGCGTTCGCATAGACATACCTGTTTTTAATTCAATTGATAATTAGATGACATCAACATTACATAACTTCTCACTATTAGGATTCTGAAAATAATGATTATCATTTCATACTAGCCCTCTCCAACGTTACACGTTATGTCTTAACTAAATGTATTGCAACATCAGCCACCACACGTCTCATTTAATGATAACCGCAATGAACCAAATGTGCTGTTGACCGCTCGATGGTCAGCAGTCAAAAGGGGGAGGTTCCCATTCTTCTATACATGATTGCATCTCCTCTAACATTTCTGTTCATTACACGGGGATTTTCTTCCCTCTTTCGGTATGTCATCATACTGCGAGTGTTCGTCTTTCTCTAGCCCCTGTGTATGCATACATCCAATCGTATCAACATAATGTTTAATAACAGTAATTAACAAAATGAATAAATAAAGAGTAGTATAAATGCATGAATGGTATGTTCAAGAAAACGAGCGACGATAGGAGCGAGTTTTCTTATATACCACGAGTGCAATTATACCCCTTTATCCGTATGTTCCGTTGAATATTTTTTTGGTTTCCATTTACGAATAATTTAAATTTTGAGAAATTCAAGCACATATTTACACTGGTAGGAAATGGTGTGGAGTTAACGACATTTTCATCATAGAAATGGATTTGAGGCGTTGTTTTGTCGTAATTTGAGGCATGTGTTTGAAAACGTCATATCTACAAAATTTCTATTTTATTGCATTGTGTTTGTTTTTTTTACGAAATATTTGCATGTGGAAGGTTCTGAACATTTTGTGGATAAAAATTAGAAGCAGCTAACATAGTCATGAAAACATTACGAAAAGTAAAGACAGGTATGAAATAGAATACAACATATGTAAATTAGGAAGTAAAAAAATAGTGACTTCTGACATATTTTTTCTACAGCGTCCTTTTTAGAACAGGTAAACACAACTGACGTTTACATTTTTTACATCTGTAATCCTAACACCAAATGTTTTACATGTAAAACATTTAATTTATTCACGTTAAATATTTTGTTGTACCATTCGTCAGGCAGCTTAAGATTTACTTCGACAATTTTGTTATATTCATCGTTGTTTATATTAGCTCATACTTGCTGTATGTTCGTAATCTGTAATGTACATTTTTGTTCATGTTTCATGGTTGACTGGAAATATTTTGCCTACGTCTGTGTTATAGTTTCTTAATTAAACGATTTGTCTCCTTTTCTGAATTTTGATTGACAGATGTGGAGTTTTAATTACACGTGTGCGATTAACATAAAGATAATCAACGATTTTTCATGGAATTATGACTATATTTAGTTAACTAAACCAAAAATATAATTATTACTGGTGTAAAATGGCTGGGTCTTGTGGTTGCTCGCAATACATTTTAAAAAATATCAAGCAAAATTTCAAAAAGTAAAACAGAATAAGTGTTTTAAACTTTTCTCCATTGAGTTTACCGCCTCCTGACTCTTGTGTTCCCCCGTAACTTGGTGCCCTGGGGCTCCGCCCACCGGGAACGCCGCATGGATCCGGGTGGTGTTCCTGCGCTTATCCCTGGGCCGCGCTCCGTCCCACGCCTTCATCACCCCCGCGGCCGAGGGTGGCTTTGAGAGCCACCACAGCAAAAGGCGGCCGAAGAGGGTCCCCTCTTGCGATTCCTACCAACTCATTTTATTATCATTAAATCACTCACTTCCTTGGGCACAAACGGAGAGCTCGGTTTTACGGGCAATAATACAAATGCGAGTAATAATAATAATAATAATAATAATAATAATAATAATAATAATAATAATAATAATAATAATAATTATTATTATTATTATTATTATTATTATTATTATTATTATTATTATTATTATTATTATTATTATTATTATAAATCGAGTGCGTATCGCGCAGTCGGGAGGGCCGGGTTCCATTCCCGGGCCGGCCAACCTGATCGAAGTTTTCGTGGGTTCCTTCGGTCATAAGGCATATGCTGGGATGTTTCAAAAAGGTCACGATCACCTCTTACCATCATCGTATCACATAATTCATAATTCAAAGTTTAACAACCTTGTGTTACGAAGGGATTCAGACGAAAAGCTGATCCGCATAATTACACACGTCTCTCTCCAGGATGGAATATGACTGGGCCTCGGAGGAAATAAGCTAATTAAGCTTATTATATTTTTATAGAAGAGTGTAGTGTTGTGATAAGTGCCGATTCATTACAGAGCGCATGTCTCTACGTCTCCTCTTTTCCTGACTGGGAGCCCTCTTGGTGGCATGTTGTTTGCTATCCTCCATTACACGCATGAAGACAAATGATGCAAGATGAATGATTATGGATGCAATGAAGAAGGTTCATGTGGGGTACATGGCGGTAGCAATAGTTAAACGCGTGATAACCATATAAACAATATTCTCATTCAATGCACGGGTCTCGATATCACTCCTTACTTACGCAGGGAAAAAAAAGTATTGTAATGCTGTAACCGCAGCGGAAAGTGGCAATTTTTTGACAGAAAAACTAGTATTGTCGGGCGTTGATATCGAGAAAAATTGATAGATTCTGTCCTTTTACGCAGTAAATTACTACCTCCAACACATTCTGCAGTCAAAATCCATGTTTTGTTGGTCATTGATACCGAAAAATTGGTTGGCAGCAGAAATGGTATATATATATATATATATATATATATATATATATATATATATATATATATATATATATATATATATATATATATATATGCCCTAAACTTTCAGGCGATTTTCTCCAAAATTGATATTACTCTGTCGATTTGGCCGAACCTGAGTCCCTCCAAATTTGAAGTGGATATTTGTATGTTATATGCAGCGTTAATGACGTTTTCAAACGATGTTAAATGGCTCCAAGTACTTTCATTACTTTTTTTCTTCGGAAAGAGCGAAGAAGCTTAAAAATTGGCGCGGAACTATAATTTCAAAAGTTTGGAACGTTACAAAAAATTCGAGAAAGAATGTGCTGTTGTAGCACCACTAATTTTTCTGTCGTAACCTCCGGGCCTACGCACCACCGAACCCGACGAAAATGCGAATCGAATTGAAATAATTACGAAGACGACTCTTGGCCAATTTCTTACAGTGAATGCAGCCGATTTTAAAATATAGAGATTAAATGAACAAAAATTTTGACGTCTTGTGCGCTCTGTCAAAGCTTGCTGTTCCGGGCGTCCGCCCTCCGGGTCCCTGTGTGAATCCGGACGTCACCTTGCGTCGTTCTGGCGCTGGCGCTTATCCCTGGGTCGCGCTCCGTCCCACGCGCACGCCCCTCCCTCGCCCTCCCCCTTGCTCTCCCCCGCGGCCGGGCGGGGCTTTGGGCGGCGGCGGCCCGCGGCTCAGCACGGCGCGTGGGAGGTGACGTGAGTCCGTGATGAGAAACCTATCCGACGGGGCCAGGCAACCGGAACGCCCGGGCGCGCCCGGTGCCTCACGCTGACGCCTGGCCTGCCTGCTCCTGTGGCACATTTAAAGCGACGTGCGGCTTCGCTAAATGTAATTAAAATTACGATGATAATAATAACAATATAATAATAATAATAATAATAATAATAATAATAATAATAATAATAATAATAATATAATAATAGTAGTAATAATAATAGTAATAATAATAATAATAATAATAATAATAATAATAATAATAATAATAACTAGTGAACCCGGCAGAAAGCTTCGCTCTTGCAATGTATTACACTTCACACGTTACTGGTCATGTGATTGTTAATTACATTTTACGCTACCTCTGCAAACATATTAATAGATGAAATATTTTCTCACAGGTATGGGATTGTTCTGTGTCTGGTTTGGACATGGTTGTCATGTATCTGATCGTTAAAACATTCTTCGTCAAGTTTGGGATTACATTCGTTATGACACTGTCTTGGAGAAGTTTGATTTGCGTCCGAGATAACGATCAAATAATAATTTCGGCCGATGTTTCACAATAGTAGGGGCAGAATATGCAGCGAAACCGCTCTTAATACTTAAGGATGCGCCGGGTTGCATACATATTCAGTTCAGGGGCGCCGAGTCAGCGTAAACGCATAAAATCATCAACGCGCGTCTATGTGTGACAGACCTACGCACATTCCCATTGCACTACGTCTATGGCCTTCGCACAATCGCAAGCAATAAGTTGACGACGTTTAATCGCAATCGGATGAACGGTAAGGAAGCGCATAAAATGCGAACAAACACTGACTTTTATATATTACATAGTAATAATAATAATAATAATAATAATAATAATAATAATAATAATAATAATAATAATGTATTTGGTATTTGACGTCGATTGTCCAACTTTGCCGGTCAGCTAACGGTGTTCCTCATGCCTGGGCCTAGTTACATTTCCATTCGTGGGGTAAGGACGCCTGTAACGAACGTGACGTGTTCCCTTCACAGTAACTAGCAAGATCCGCCTACCTGAGCTTTTCTTCGTCACAGCGACAGAAACTGGGACGATTTTAAAGGTAATCTACTTAGGTAACTGTACAGGTCGTCCGGATAGTTATCGGAACGCTGGAATTTGTTCCGCAAATGTGTGTTTTTGAATAGCAAGTCATTCAAACATTAAATGGCTAAATTTAAGCAGGAAAGCTTAATCTTGAAAGACGATAGCGAAATATCAAAGAAACCTATTCTCGTCACAAATTTATTTCCCAATCCCAAGAAAATGTGTCATGCTGGAGAGGCAGAAATTTTAAATTTGTGACGTACTTTCATTAGTAGACAGTAAAGCTGTGAGAGTGATATAATTCAGTTAATGTGTTTGTAATGTTATCGTATTCGAGGAACCTAAAAACTTTTTAGAAAACTAATCCTCTGCCCGCGCTGAAGTACTTCAGAGGGATTTAATACACCAAAATACGTATACGTTCAATTATTCATTCAGTGTACTAGAAACCAATATGCTGGTTCCAAACCTCTCCAAAGAGAATTGCGATCGATTAGCCCAGACGGGGACTGGCCTCCTCCTCCTTCCATGGCTTCTCTAGCTCTAGGCCAAAAGGTCGCCAACCTTTACGTAAAGGGGACGTATCCTCAGGCATGCGGTTGCAAGAATTCATTTTCAGTCTCGAAATCGGCTGAAGTATAATGCGCGTGATTGGAACGCTCTTAAATTGTGTTCTATGTATCCTCAATGGAAACCTTATGCTAGCACGTGACTATTGTTCAGGGAATTTGCAGTGACTCATCTCATCGTTCTCGAAACTTGCGTCAGGCGACGTCAGAATTTAACAGGTTTCGTTCCGAATGTAAGGTATTGTGTCAAACATTGGAGGTCAGTTTTGACTAATTATGAACTTTATATTTCCATAATAAATATTTTATTTTAAATAATTATATTTTGAGTTTTTATTTATAAAATACGAATTACGAATGGTAATTCTGAAAATGTCTTTTTTCATGCTTTCAGGAGAAAGAAGACTTTTGCGCGGAAGAAACAAAAGATTTGAAATTCTTAAACGGTTGAAATGTCCTCGAAGAAGAGTAAACACGAGAAGCCTTTGCGTAAATTTGAAGGAAATATAGGCACTTAAACAATAAAGATATTAGATTAATCACAAATTCTCCTCATTTAGAAGTAAGAAACAACTTCATTCCTAATTAAACATCAGTACAATAAATAAACTAAATAGCCCATATCTAATACAACTTCTACCAAAACCTGACAGACATACCAAACCAGCAAAAATCCAACCCACCCTCGAATAAAATATTCCTATCTGAAGCTTTTCTCAAAATCTTAGCCAACAAGATGAATAACCCAGACGTTCTCCCCTGGAGTACTTTCTTCAGGTTAGTTAGCTTAGATTTTGAACTAACATAAGCTTGAAAACATGCCTATAAAGTGCTCAACACTGAACGATATATTCCATCTAAAATCAATCAATATGCTTATAAAATTATCTCCAAGCTGTTGCGTGAAGGTAAAGTGATAAGGTGTTGCGGTAAAGTGCTTTGTCTGTTAACTCAGAGGACCTAGTTTCGAATCGCGGCGTGTTGAATATACCTTTGCAAGTTCATGTAGTAGTATAATATTGCGTAGCCATTAAAATAATGCGTGAAAGTTTGTGCTGCTGTAGCATTACTAGTTTATTTCTCTCACGGCATCTTCCAATTTTAGAGATAACATGACACGAAAAGAGCGGACCCTCTGCACACTACTCAAGAGTAACTTGATTAAGCAAATGATAAAGGTGTGAATGATATGAGTGCTGGCAGTCCAAGAATTCGGAGAATTTTGAGAAAATCTGCAACAAACTTTGTCCGTCTCATAGTGAGGCATGTAGTCTAACCAGACAACTGTCCCTCATGTTATCCCTGCCTTTTCATTTATGAATCAGTAATTTGTGTCAATATTGACTGGCTCAACCGCGAATATTTTCATGCATGGCAAATATCCATTATTAAAACACGAGATGCTATTTTATTGACTAGCTGGCAGCATGAATACCACACTACCTAAAGTTCATATACCATACTCTTGAACACATTTAATTAAACTTAAAGTCTATTCACTACTTTGAATATAAAGTAGCATTATCTGTATCATAAATGTGTTTGTTTTAATTGTTCACTATTGTGAGTTTATGAACCTGAAACAAAACCCATTATAATATATTTAATAACCTTGCTGCTCTTTCAGCATTTTTTTTTAATTTCCGAACGGACCATTTCTACTCTTTTTTTCCCTTAGATACAATCCCTTAGAACCAATAGATAAATAATTTTTTATGATTTCGGTTCATAAAGCTTAAGAAATCCGAAAAATCAATAAAAATACGGTATGTAACATAAATAATTAAAATTAACTTGAATCATACCTATCGAACCCCACTCACTCGAGCCCCTCACACTCGAACCTCTCTCACTCGAACCTCTCTCACTCGAACCTCTCTCACTCGAACCTCTCTCACTCGAACCTCTCTTCCTTTCCTTTCCTTGTCCTATACTCGCCCCTTACATATACATAATTACTCTTACATGCACAACACTACCACACATGTCGGAAGAGCGGTCGGAAACTTAGAGCTGGTCCTGGCTGAGGCGGTGGCCCGCTGGTGGGAGATACCTGGTTAGGAAAAGTCCCGCTAGCGGATGGTAGGTGGGCGTCGGATCTCACCATTCAGCGGGAGACACTACCACCTCCCTAGAAAAAGTATGCACTACACTTACGGCACTAATGATCTCATTTGACATGCCAAGAATCACAAAATAAATCAATAAAATTGTAAGTCTAGCAGACGTGCCCTTCGCCCCAGAATACACCCTAGCATACTCCGCCTCCAGTGGCGGCTGGTGCTCCAACAGACAGGAGGTTGCACCTCCATCCAATGACGTAAATTTAATTTCCAAAATTCAAAATATGAATATATAATAGTAAAAAGTACGCAATTTAAATAAATTAAAACTAAATATAAGTCTATATTGAAACACTACTTACATAATTTTATTCGTCCGCATAAGGCTTATGTACCTCCCGCGCACATGGTTCTGGCTTTGATTTCCACTGGGCACTTACATTCGATTCCAGAACATTGCAACAAGCACTATTGCTACGACACGTTACACACAAATAAAATTATTTCATTTCGAAAACTTCACTACTCTCGAATATTTGGCAATCATGAAAGATCTTCGACACACCGTCGTCTTCAAAAAAAAGTTCGCAAACCGCTGACCAGCTACAGCCACACTGGCTTCCGCGAGACACTAAAGAACTTCCATCCAGAACAGCCACCTTTACACAAAGAACTCATCAAATATACGTTTTGAAGCAACAAAACTAATATCAAATGAAAACTAATTCTCCAAATATCATAAACAATGCATTGAATATCGTCAATAATTGAGTGAACCTCTGGACTTTCAATAACAAGCGAAAATCATACAAACTACGTTGTCGTGAGTCAGACGAAGACAGAATATGAGTATTCCCCTGAGATTCCTTCCGTCACCGCGCAAAGCTAGACAGAGCCACTAGGCTGGTTGCTGCACCAACAGGCCGTATGCTCCCCGTGTTCAATTGATGGGTCAGAGAGTAAAACAGTAAACCCATTAATACAGCCATGAGCCGAGAGTGTTGTGTAATTCCTAGCTAGGCACCAGACACCAGAGAGAGCGCCAGTTCGACGCTTTTTGGTTTCAAAATGATTTCATATACATCGATATTGCTGCAATACTTTGAATATTGAATGTTTTAAAGGAAAAACCGGAGCGGTAGCTCAGTGCATCAACTGATGTCACTGCAGCGCGTCTGACCGGGAGGTCCTAGGTTCGAGTCCTGACGGCGGCAGGATTTTCGACAGTACCTCTTCAGCTAGGTCGAATTCAGTCACTGTCAGGAGAATTCTAGCGGCCGGCTGCTTTGATCGGTAGTTTTCCGTGGTTTCTCCGATCAACACCAGGCGAATACCGGAGCAGTACCATACCGAACGGACCACGGACCGTGCGCGATCTGTCCTTCCTCTTCCTTGTCCTATCCTCTCCCCTTACACACACACACACACTAACATGCACTACACTACCACATATTCTGGGAGACCGGCCGGGAGCTTAGAGCTTGTCCCGGCTGGGGCAGTGCCCCGCTAGTGGGAGAGTCCTGGTTAGGGGGAAACCCCAGTAGCCGACGGTAGGTCGGCGCCGGATCTCGCCATCCAGCGAGGGAAGATCACCGCCATCTCCCGAGAAAAAGCATGCCCTACACTAACGGGACTAATGACCGAAGCAGTTGACGCGCCCGGAAACACGAAAAAATGAATCAATCAATTTAAAGGAAAATGTATATTTCTAAGATATGAAATCTTTTTCATATTCTGGGGATTGCGCAACCGTGCAACCTAAGCACGAGCCACCACTGTTGCTTCTGTGAATGCGATCTGCACTAACGGGGCACCTATCTCCTCATTCAGAAAACGAACGGGGCCCACCCGATGCGCGTGCCGTGCTCCTGCATGCAAACGGGAGCTGCGTGCAGCGGCGGGGCTTTCTGCGCTTGCTAGGCGCCGGTCGGCGATGGACATCTGCCGACCCATTTCATGCGCGATTTCCCGCGTCTCTCTGCTGAGAACTTGTTGCGCGCGAGAGCGTGCTTTACGACAGGAAGCGCCTCCCAGCCCCGAAATGAACGGCGAAGTCGACGTGCTGCTGGAAAGTACCGAGCGATCCGGGTGGTTAGTGGTTGGTTTACCACCGGGCGCACCTCGGGTTGCTGAGGGACGTTTGGGGAAATTTTTAGCCTTGAAAACTTTTTATGTTTGTCGTGAAATATTACGAGGGTGATTTCACAATTTGAATTTGTGTATGAGTGAATGTGTAATAACTACTTTATTATTATTATTATTATTATTATTATTATTATTATTATTATTATTATTATTATTATTATTATTATTATTATTATTATTATTATTATTATTAATTATGTAGATTATTCGCAGTTTTTACCGGTCGGTATGTGAACCACTCACAGGTATGATGACCAGGCGTGCGGTTGCTTTATTGAAGATTCAGGTGACTTCTAACAATATGGCATGTATTCAAGATAACTGCATTCTACATATTGTATATACTACTAGAATCCATGCGAAGACATTCTAGTGCTCGAAATGTCATTTTCGAGATCACTCCTGTGGCTGATATTATAATTGGCACAATTGTCACTTTGCTGAAGTTCCACTGAGCTGCGACTTCATGGGCGAGATCGGTATATTTTTGGATTCTTTCTTGATGTTTTGCCGATATATTGGGGGTGTTGGGTATTGATACATCAATAAGGTAATCCTGCTGATCGTTTTACCGATGTATGTTATACCGGGCCTATTGCCGCCGACTTGTGTGTCAGTGAAAATGGAGCGATCCCAGTAGAGCGTGTGCTCACTACTTTCAAGCACGTTCTGAGGAACATTTTTATAATAGGGCAAAGAAGTGGCTAGTAAGCCCGTTTTCATTGCCAATAATTGGTAGACCTGCTTCGACACTTCATCATGCTCCTTTTTATATTCTAACTGTGCGTGGCCGCTACATTCTCTTGTCACGTGTTGGATGGTCTCGCTTGCGGTCTCACATCTTCTACTTGTATCGGAATGGAATGTGGTCGAATCTCTCAGAATGTGTTTTCTGTAGTTCAAAGTGGGCACCACTTGGTCCTGGATAGCTATCATGAAGACTTCTGTCTCCGGAAAGAGATCCCCATGCTGGAGCCATGCGTGCGACGCAGAGATGTCGACTTCTGGTTTGCTCAGGTCATGGGGGTACTTTCCGTACAGTGCTTTCCCTTTCCATGAGGTTATTTTCTCTTCTGTTTCAATGACTGGCTGAACAGGCGGATCAGCCCTTTTCAAGTTCAGAGGACTATAGTTATTATCAACTGCGCTCACAGCTTGCTGAAGTCTCCCGCAATGTTCGAGGAATTATCTTCTGAGTGATGCAATTCGAGAGCTGCGTAGATTTATGATGTCTACAACACCTCACCGTCCTTGTGATGTTGGAAGGGTAATGCGCTCAATGCTTGAGTGGAGATGATGTTTTCGGTGTTGAGTCATAGCGGTTCGAATTGTCCTCTGGAGGTTGTCGAGGTCGGCATTGCTCCGTTTTTATAATTGTTTTATTAGTATCGTTGTTATTATTAATATTATTGTTATTATTATTGTTATTACTTTTATTATTGTTATTATTATTATTATTATTATTATTATTATTATTATTATTGCTTCCCGGGTGGCGTCCTAGTTTTCCACGGTGCGATCCCGGGTTTCGATTCCTGGATGGGGCAAAAAAATAGTAGCTTTCAAACACAATCGTCTCAGTTTCTATAGCTGTGTGACGGAAGAAAAGCTCAGGTAAGTCAAGATTTAAATTAAAAAATGGAGTTCGGACGGAGCAACAAGATGGCGTGGAGATTAGGATCCGAAAAGGTCCCGAAAGGATCCGAAATGTGTTTCATTGACCAAGAAGGCAGTGGACAACGTAAAGAAAAATATATTAACATTAAATAATTCATGTAAGGTGACGAAGTTGTGTTCAATTTACATGTATGTAGGAGTATTCATAAGACAGAATCGGAGGTGGCATGGCCACGAGAAAGCTGTAGATAACGGGCGATTGATGAATTGTGTGGATGCGTTGTAAATAAAGCATGAAGGTCAGGAATGTATTGTATTGTTATATTTGTTACATTAAACAATTATTACAATAAACATTACATCAAACAATTAAAATCGATACATAAGTTTAAGTGAAAAATAAAATATTTTCTGCTTCATAACAGTTTCTATACAATTAGAATCTACGTATACTGACCATCAAAAAGAAAAATAATAATTTTAACAATGATATATAAAGCTTTAATTGATATTTGCCTTTATTATTTTAAAAAGAATAAATATGCCTATAACAAGTAATGTACTTCACCTTCTGGGTACATGACTCCAATCTCGATCAGGTTTTCGTCCAGTTTCCCTGATCATCATTCATCTATGTGCAGTAAAAGGATGGGGAAGAGATTCTAGATCTCAGGAAAACGTGCACACATAATACTTCTCCTCCATACGTCACATACAGTTTGTATTGTTCTTGGACGAAAATCAATAAAATCAAATCTCTGTCTTTTACATTGCTTGGGTTATTTTATTTCCAAATATTAATAATTTAATTATTTCCTCTGTTTTATCTTTCCTATTTTCAAAAAATATTTGATCGATGATTTGATAGAATATTTGAATGATGAACTTCTCTAAAATATGACTTGTAAATAACATATGTAATTTACTAATTGATTTAACACGTTCTGGAATAAAATAATGTTATCAGTGGAAATAGGTCAATAAATAGTATTCTAAAATTCGAAGTTCGAAGCAATGAACAAAGCATTGACGATGTGTAATGACTAAGGAAGAGTTACATATGTAGTGGGTGTTAGAAAAAAGAAAACATGGTTGCGTTGTCCTTTCTAAATATTACATATGAGTGAACATGGACCAGCGACTAGCGCAGACATTCCGCGTTAAACAAGTGTATCTCCCCGAGTGAAGTCTACTCTTTTCAGACTTAGGGAGATCGATTGCCATGCTCGCGTGAACATATAGGTCGCATAACGAGAGACCATGGGCGCTTAGCCAATTGGCTAACTCCCTCAAGGAAGATGTTGCGCAGAAATTCGGTAATGTTCGAAAATTCGCCAACAAAAGTAAATGTTCAAGAACAATCATGAACATATGTTAGATCGCATTTACAATAATATAACGATATATTTCTCAGAACGTGCCGCGGACTAGTCTTACGTTCAAAAGCATTTCCAAAGAAAAATGTAAAATTATAATTCAATAATGTCAAAAATAGTCAAATTATGTTGTGTAATGAGCTATAATGGCGATTTTTTAAGTCTGACGCTAGGTAAGTGACTTAAACTTTTTTCTTGCCTCTCTTTGGCACATGAATTGTTTGAATATCGACCGTTTCAATAATTACAAATACTTTGAAAATAGTGGAAAATAAATTCATACGTATTGCCAAGCTAGAGATCTTATCCATATTTTTTAACGACTTTAGTTTAAGTTTTTGGTTGGAATTTTTATAAGATTTTGTTAGAGATTTTGGTTTTATAATACTTCCATAAAAATAATTTATCTCTAAAAAAAATTGTCTTTGTGAACAATTTACCTGTAAACAACTGGGAATGCACATAATGGATTGAATTACCTTTTAATGTTTGCCAGCGTTTCACCCAACTACTCCAAAAAAAGAGATTAAGAGGGAAAAGTATTAATCGAATAATTTTGATGAAACAATTTTGGGTGTTATGTAGTTGATAAAGATAAGTTTAAATTTAATATGCTAATAAACTATGAAGTATATATGTGTTATACATCTGGAAACATAAAATATCCATTTTAAATCAAATATTTGTGTATTTAATATGAATTTATTACGATTTTTTACATTTTCTATTTTGCACCCCACCCCATTACATTTATTAAATAATAAAAATATATTTTCAATTTAGTGTTTTGGCGATTTGTGATTTTCTCAGCACTATCTGGGGAAGTACTTGAGTCTTGGCAACACTACTTGAGGCGGCTAGTTAAAGTGCCCTGGACGACCATGCAGACAAAAATATAAAAAAACTCCGTAGAGCTGAAATTAAAGAACAAATTAGAATCGAAACACACATTCTCCTCAACATCTACCGAAGCTTTGCATTATTGAAACTAAGATTATTTGCTCCACGAAGGAACATAATCAATAGGCAGAGGAATCTTATGCTCCAAAAATCTTGAAATATCCTTTTAAAAATATGAATTTGCGACTTAAACATTCTCAAATATGCACTTTCATATGCAATTAAAATTAATATTTCATTTCCTGCATTAACCTTTCTTGATAAAATTCAGGAATTTCGTCAGAAAAAAAAGTTTTGTGGATTCCTGATAGCGAAAAAGTGCAAAATGCTTGTTCATGTGTAGGCAGTAAATTACTTCCACTATCACTTTACATGGTCAGAACATGTTTTGTGGGCCCTTCACACCGAAAAATTGATTGACGTCAAAAACGCACGTCTGTCTGCCTGTGGACAACAGTAGAGACTACACCTTTCGGACGATTTTCTCCTTAATGGATATTTCCGGATCGATATGATCCAACTCGAGGCCCCGCAAATGATTGGAAAGTAATATTTTGTTTATTGAGGCTACATTACATAAAGCCTCAGCAACATTTTCAAAATTTTCCAAAAAATCACTCCAATTTTGTGTTTCATTTGTCCTCGGATGGAACGAGTAACTCGTATAAAAATGACGCTGGTTCCATTTTCGCTGAACTTTCTGAATCTTCAAATATTGCAAAAGTTCAAAATGTTTTGGGCGTCTTCTTATATCTATAATATTGAAGATACAGAATTTTTTGTAATACAATTTTCTCTACCAAGTTGTATCTTAAAAGAAGGTCATTTGGGGGGGGGGACGAGCGATTTCTGCGTCATGTTTGATTCAAATAAAGACAATTTATTTAAAAAATTCTCAAAAATGGCCGCTATTTTTTCACGAACAAGGCAAAGTACGTTAATGAAAATGAGGGAGATTCCATTTCCGGTGTACTCTGTATTTTCAAACATTGCAAAAAATTAGCATCGCAGAAGTACAGTATTGATGATAGAGGTTTTGTTCCTGAATGAAATCTGTTTTAAAAAAATATGTCTTTAAGTAAGATCACGTACAGTTAAAATTAGACGTTTTCGCGTATTTTTTGCTTGTAGCTGAGGATAGGGCAAGTAAAGGCAACTTGTAATTTTCTATTTCTAAAAATAACGACTCGATTTTTTTCTTGGAATAGAGTGCAGGGCTCTCAAACAATGCCGCAGATCTCACTCTTGAAAATTGCAAAAGTTACAAATAATGCGAAAAAAGATGTGATGTTGTATCACATCTTTTTATTTTTTATACTTCTGTTGTTTTTGTTTTAAATAATTCTGTTGTTACAGTTTGAATAGTTATTACGCTTTAATGAGAATGTATTATCTCAACGCCCAGTCGTAGGAATGGGGGGGGGGGGAAATATTTTAAGAGGAAGAAAACTCTTAACTTAAGAGAAAGAAAATTGTCCCGAATGGTTGTAGTGGAACCACAACAATTTCCACATATTAGAAATTTATTTATGCATTTTAACGTCAAAAGCAGTAAAACACTTAATGTGAACACTGAATGTGACTTTGAGAAGGGAAATTCACAGTTAGTTTCAAGAAACCAAACATTTGAGGAAAACTACAACAATATTCGGCAAATATAGAAACCGGAATTGATAGTAAGTTCTGTCAGATGATCCTTGTTTTGCCAGACGGAAAATTCATTGGACGATGAGCAATAATTCATACAATTAGCATTTACCTACCATGAGATTCCCTTTTTCTGAAATCTCGTCTGTCTTCTGTCTTCGTGCTGGGACGCATTAGTAGACCACTTTGGCCAGAGACCCTGGGCTCACTGCCAGTCAGACGGCGAGGCAACCAGTAAAAACACAATGATAATCTTGGATACAAAACAACTAATGAACTGTGGAAAATGGAAAATTTGAATGTTCTGTTATTTTTTTTTATTCTGTAATAATCCAAAAGTTGGAGTTTCTGTTTACTGTCGGGAGACTGTGTTGTTGCGTCAGAGAAACGAAAGGCCATGGGCCCAAAGCCAGATGAATGACCTGACGTTAACAACACAGAATTGTGTAAAGATAAAATACTACTCACTTCTATTCATCTTAGAGCTGAAAAAATTCCAAAATTATTCGCCGCTCTAGATTTCTAAATGTTTTGAATGTTAACTTTCTAAGTTGTAAATATGAAATACTTTAGTGAAACGGAAAGGGTTTTGGAGTGGAAAATTTCAGTAGATCTAAAAGGAATGCACGAAAGAGGTGTTAATACATACAGAAAAAGTTTATGGATTAAGGGATTTGTAATAAGCATATCCGAACAAAAGTGGAATTGTAGAATGAACAGTGTCAGTGGTACATACCAAGAGGTGAGGGGGGGGTCGTAGTTTAATGTCCAGTGCGTTCGTCTTCCACTTCGGCACTTCCACAATCCATGCAATGTGATGAACAAATCGAGTTCTTATCCTCTGTGTCTCATTCCATTATTTTCTCCTTCATCATTTACCTTATATTCCTGGTCGTCATCAGCTCATTAGATCATCACACAGAGGTGACAATGGATAATGCTGTTGAAGTGCCCTTAAACGATAAATAAATGTATGAATGTATTTGGCGTTATTGGGTGGGTAGGCCGGCTTCGACGGCCAGCTACCGGAGTCCCCCTTGCCTGGGCCTAGTTAAATTCCCATGCTTGGGGGTAAGAGCGACATGAGGCGAACATGACGTATTCTCTTCACCGTAACTAGCAAGATCCACCTGCTTGAGCTTTTCTTCGTCACACAGCTACAGAAACTGGGACGCTTTTAAAGGAAAGCTACAACTCTATTATTGCCTCGACCGGGAATCGAACCCGGGACCACAGTACGGGAGGCTAGTACGCAGCCCATGAGTCATCCCATAGGTCTAATAAATAAATAAATAAATAAATAAATAAATAAATAAATAAATAAATAAATAAATAAATAAATAAATAAATAAATAAATAAATAAATAAATAAATAAATAAATAAATAAATAAATAAATAAATAAATAAATAAATAAATAAATAAATAAATAAACAAATAAATAAATAAATAAATAAATAAATAAATAAATAAATAAATAAATAAATAAATAAATAAATAAATAAATAAATAAATAAATAAATAAATAAATAAAAAATAAACCTACCTAGATGGCCGAGGGGCTAAGAGCGAGTACCGACTCAGCGCTTCGGTCCCAAGGGTCGCGGGTTCGAGTCCCGCCTTGGGCATGGCTGTTTGTCCCTTGACTTTGTGTGTGTGTTGTCGCGGAGGGCCTCGCGTTCTGCTGACCCCAGATCAGAGGAGCCCGCAAGTGTTTGCCTAGTGTATGGTCGAATATGCGTCCCTTCGGGACGTAAAGGGCAACCGGCTGTCGGCTGGATATAAGCCCTAGGAAAAAATTTTAAAAAAAGAAAGAAAGAAAGAAATAATGTCACGTCTTGTATTTTTGCTCCCCTCTCAAGTAGGGGAGGGGGTCCGAAATGATGTGGGGCGTTCGTTAGCCTTGGATCGACAGAGTGACCATGGGATCGCAGCCAGTTGGACGACCCGGCGCGGGGCTTTCCGTGTCGCGGCCTACGCCCCCTGAGGCCGCGCCCCGCCTCAACACCGCTTCCCGCGTCGTCCAACTCCTCGTGGCACAACTATTCTACGCTTCACCCTGACCTGACACTCCTCACTGCGCCTCGCTTATTCTCGCGTTTCCCCTCCCCATACCTCCTCGTACCTACCCCGCCCCACTCCGCACCCCGCACTCACTCCCCGCACACCGCTCCTCCCACCTCGTTTCGCACTTCCCTCATCATGCCCCTTCCCATCACCATCACAAAAACCGCGAGCGGTAGCTCAGTGCATTAACTGATGTCACTGCAGCGCCTCTCACCAGGAGGTCCTAGGTTCGAGTCCTGACGGCGGCAGGATTTTCGACACTAGCTTTTCAGTTAGGTCGAATTCAGACGCTGTCTGGAGGAGAATTCTAGCGGCCGGCTGCTCTGATCGGTAGTTTTCTGTGGTTTCTCCGATCAACACCAGGCGAATGCCGGAGTAGTATCCTACCAAACGGGCCACGGACCGCGCGCTATCTGTCCTTCCCATTCCTTGTCCTTTCCTCTCCCCTTACACACACAGTTACACTAACATGCACTACACTACCACGTATTCCGGGAGACCGGTCGGGAGCTTAGAGCTTGTCCCGGCTGGGGCGGTGCCCTGTTGGTGGGAGAGTCCTGATTAGGGGAAACCCCACTAGCCGACGGTAGGTCGGCGCTGGATATCGCCATCCAGCGGGGGAAGATCACCGCTCTCTTCCGCGAAAAAACATGCACTACACTAACGGGAATAATGACCAAAGCAGTTGACATGCCCGGGAAAAAGAAAAATCTATCAATCGCAGAACAGCTCTGCGAATGCCTCCGCATGTGCCACTGGTTCCGTCTCGCTTCTTTGCGCTTCTCACTTCATCCATCTCTCCTTGCCCTTCCCTCTTAACCCTCTTCAGCTTGTTTAGCCTTTTAGCACCGTGGTTCTTCCCTGCTCTGACCTACTGGCAGCCAGGTGTACAATTGAACCCAACCATAGCGCCATGTATTTTCCTCCCAAAGCACAGATACGGGTTATCTCGACACGGTTCTCTCGTTTGATTGATTGATTGGTAATTCCGTCAACCAATTGGTGATGGCGTCAACTGCTAAGGTTATTAGTCCAGAAAGAATAGTTTATGTGTTTTTCCTCAGGAGATGGGGGTAATCTTCCTCCGCTGGATGGTGAGATCCGGCGCCGACCTGCCTGTAGGTTAGCGGGGTTTCCCCGACCAGGTACCTCCCATCTGCTGCAGGTCACCGCCCCAGACGGGACAAGCTCGAAGCTCCTGACCGGTCTCCTGGCATGAGTGGTAGTGTAGTGTATGTAAGTGTGTGTAAGTAAAGGGGTGAGGATAGGACAGGGAAGAGTAAGGAAAGATCGCGCGTGTTCCGTGGACTGTTTGTTAGGATACTGCTTTAGCATTCGCCTAGAAATTGATCGGAGAAAGCACGGGAAACTAATGATCAGAACAGGCGGCAACTAGAATTCTCGCCCAGACAGCGAATGAATCCGTCCCAGCTATCAACCTAGTGTCAAAAATCTTGCTACTGTCGTGACTCGAACCTAGGATCTCCCAGACAGACACTGCAATGACGTCAGTGGATACCCTTAACCACTCGCGTAACTGATGCTAAAATAATTATATTTAATTAAATATGCACATTCCATACGTATTCGATTTATCCAGATGCTATAGATATGTCAAAAGAATACTTCCACCACGCCCTGCCTTCCTCGTCCACCCCGCCATTCTCCATCTCGCCACAGTACCCCGTATGCTATCTCTACCCATCCCGCTTCACCCCGCCCTGTCCAGCCCCACTCCGAACAGACCCCTTCACCTCATCTTATCCCTCTTCGGTCCGCCTCTCCACCCCCGCCCCGCTCCACCCCTGTCACCGGGAGCGGTAGCTCAGTGCATCAACTGATGTCACTGCAGCGCCTTTCACCGGGAGGTCCTAGGTTAGAGTCCTGACGGCGGCAGGATTTTCGACACTAGATTTTCAGATAGGTCGAATTCAGTTAGTTAGTTAGTGCCTTATTTTACGTGGCGAGACTCGGGCCATCAGGCCCGCTCTTCCGTCTAACCACGCAAATTTCGCAAACCACCTAGCGGAGAAAGGAGATATTATCTTGGGCGACGAAACAGGCGGATCTCAATTTTGCTCAGAGGCTTCATTTAGGCTTGAGGATCTTTTACATGCAGTAAATCTATTAACATGGGACAGCCGGCTTTACTTCCCCTCCGAAGGAAGGCGTACGAAGGATTTTTTCGCCCTTAAAAATCCACGGCTTCAATCGGGTTTGAACCCGCAAACTCGGGTACAACAGTCCGGTACGCTGACCGTTATACCATCGAATCCGCTAAAGCGGTCAGTCGCTGTCTGGAGGAGAATTCACGCGGTCAGCTGCTCTGATCGGTAGTTTTCCGTGGTTTCTCCGATCAACACCAGGTGAATGTCGGAGCAGTACCCTATCAAACGGGCCACGGACCGCGCGCGATCTGTCATTCCCATTCCTTGTTCTGTCCTCTCCCCTTACACACACTTTTTCACTAACATGCACTACACTACCACATATCCCGGGAGACCGGTCGGGAGCTTAGAGCTTGTCCCGGCTGGGGTGGTGCCCCGCTGGTGAGAGACTCCTGGTTAGGGGAAAACCATTAGTCGACGGTAGGTCGGCGCCGGATCTCGCCATCGAGCGGGGGATAATCACCGCCATCTTCCGAGAAAAAAATATGCACTACACTAACGGGAATAATGACCAAAACAGTTGACGCGCCCGGAAACACGAAAAAATCAATCAATCAATCAATCCACCCCAGTCCCCTCTGCACCACACCCTACGCCACAACATCCCATCCGACTCCGTCCCACCTCAACGCACCGCGCCTCACCCCATCCCATTCCGACCCTCCCCTCCCCTCCCTGCCCCACGCCTTGCGACGCGTGGCGTGGCGTGGCGTGGCGACATCCGCTGCGACGTGGCTGGCGCCGCCGCTGCCGCTGCGTGACCTCATTCGGGCAATCGGGACTTGAGATGCGACGTCGCCAGCAGATCATCGATGATTCTGGACATCCCTGCTCGAAATTAAAACATTGATGTCCATAAAACATCACCCAAAAGCCGTCAATGTTTCTAAACAAAGGTTTTGAAATGGTTGAAAAATTGTTTATTAAAATCTATCTTTAATGTTGATGCGGGGAATCTAAGTGAGAGTGGCCCTGTGGCTATTAATTTCCCCCAAATCAAAAAAGTAATGATAACTATCAAAACTGATTATTTGAATTTAATTTCACAAAAATTGTACTGTAATATTATAAAAATTATAGACGCAAACTGAACTCTGTTTTTCTTTTCACTCTTGTTATTATAAAACGTTCTTCCTCCAAAAATAAAACATTGCCCAAGTAAAAACACTCAAAACACCGTTCTCAAAAAAATATTTTTTTGGCAAAATTGATTTAAATAAGTACTTATGTTAGAATTATGTAATTATTTAAAAATAATATTGTATCAAATAATATTGAATCATGGCATCAAATACAGTTTAAAATATACACTACAAAAATAATGTACAATATAATAACAAATATGTTTATTATTTAACAAAAATCTATGGTCGGTCCCCCACCCCCAAACAATGTTCATTAAAAAATAATATTGTATTGTATCATATATACACTGCAAAACCAGTAAACAATATAATAACGCATACTTTTTTATTTTTTTGGAGGGGGGTATTTGAGGTCATCAACGTCTGGGTCATTAGCGACTCGCGACCCTTCGGTCCGAGATCGCTACGACACTACTGCCTTAGCGATCTCGGCCACCGGATCGGCAAATACTTTAATAATCTCTATATATAAAAGAAAGTCGTGTTAGTTACACTATTTATAACTCAAGAACGGCTGTACCTATTTGGCTGAAAATTGGTGAGCAGGAAGCTTAGAGCCAGGAGACGGACATAGGATACTGTTTATCCCGTTCGACAGCGTTCAGCGTGTGAGAACGCACGTTTTTGCACGTTTTTTGCACGTTTTCGCGTGATTTCGCATGTTAGCAGTCATTGTTGCCTGTTGTAACCCATTGTTGTAACGCCGCACTGATAACAGAAGGCGATAATGATAGCCGCCTTTCGTTCGCCGTTATATCTATATATAGTCGTGTTAGTTACACTATTTATAACTCAAGAACGGCTGTACCGATTTGGTGAGCAGGAAGGTTAGAGCCAGGAGACGGACATAGGATACTGTTTATCCCGTTCGACAGCGTTCCTGTGTGAGAACGCACGTTTTTGCACGTACGCAGTGCAACAAGGATAGTACAGTTTCTCACAGTGAGTGCGACGAGAAAAAGATGGGACCGGCTGTTAAGGCGGAACAGAGTTCGCCGGGTCAGCTAGTTAATAAAAAATCTGTGATACCCCCCCAATGAATGTCTGGATCCGCCCCTCATTCCTAAACGGGTCAGCACAGCACAGCGCAACGCGGCTAGGCGCGGCGCCGCATCGAGCAGCGCACGCACTCCAGCGGGCCGAGGCGGAGCGAGTCAGGGCGAGTCGAGTGGAGTCGAGTCGAGTGGAGTCGGGCGCCGCGCCGGCTGCTATCGCGCGATAAGATACGGAGGATCCCGGAAGGCGCGCCCGCCCCAGCCTCTGCCGCGTCTCCTAGGCGCCCAGAGCGCCTCCGCCCCAGCCCATTATCTCGAGGTCGGCCACCGCCCGGCGTGTTCGCATGGAAAGAAGGAAGACCCGCTCCAGATAAGCGTCTTAAGGCACGAACGCAGCAGATGCTATCCGGTGGATTTTCGTGTTCGAGTATTGTTGGTATTAGTGTGGTGTTCGTATTAAGGCGGCTCCACACATTCGTTGTTCGGCGAACAGCGAGCAACCGCTCGCCGCATCCCGAGTAGTGTGGATGAGTTGCTTGTTATTTGCCGAGTGACCAACATTCGGGGTTCGCCCTACCCATCGCGTGTCGGTCTTTTGGACACATCAAAGGGAGCGAACATTCGCCGAACACAACTGCTCGGGATTGGGTGAGCGCTAGCTCGCTGCTCGGCGAATGCCGCATGTGTGAAACCACCTTTAATGTAAGGCATGATTAATGAAAGATAAAATTGTGTTTGGTTTTAGGGTCTCATAATAAATACATCTGGAAAATTAGAGAAAAAGCCTGTATTCCATTTTTTGCAATATTATTACGAAGTGTGTGATTAGCTTTAAAATCAGGCTACCCAGTTTTGTGGATTTAATACTTTATGGAAAATAAAGTGAATTTTTAGATTAAGCATTAGGTAACAGAAATTACAGATATTTTCTAAAATGAATTTCAGTGATCACCTTCTAAGCTCTATATTTGAGCAATTAAAAGTTCTTGGTAATACGTACAAAAATCGAAAGAACCAAAAATCGAAAGATACCTGTAATACCAAATTATATTTACCAAGATCCTTCCGAACAGTTTAGTTAATTCATGAAATGTAACAACTTGGAACAACTAAGGATATGCGTCATTATACTCTTACCTAAAATGATATGGCTGCATATCGTTGCCATTAGAATCCCTCAAACCCTCCTAAACTTGCAGCTAATTCCTGGCTTGTACCAGATATTCATAGGCATGGGCAGCTTAATACACAAGGCAGAACATTTCCATTCAATTGCCCCACTTTTCCATTCAACATTTTTATTTACAATGTCATATTTTAGTAGAGAGCTGTGGCGGCTGGCGCCCCAACAGACTGGAGGTTGCACCTCCATTGAATGACGATAATGTAATTTCCAAAATTCAAAATACAAATATATAATAAAATGTAGGCAAAATTCAAATCAATTAAAACTAAGTAGAAGTCTATATTGAAACACAACTTACATAATTTTATTCGTACATAATTTTATTTATACACCTCCCGCGCACGTGGTTCTGGCGTTGAATTCGTCATCAGCACATTGCAACAAGCACTATTGTTTCGACACGTTTCACACAAATAAAATTATTTTATTTCGAAAACTTCTCTGCTCTGGTATATTTGGCAATAATGAAAGATCTTCGATACACCTTCGTATTTACAAGAACATTCGCAAACCGCTGACAAGCTGCAGACACACTGGCTTCCACGAGACACTTAGAGGCTTCCATCAAGAACAGCCAGCTTTACACAAAGAACTCATCAAATGTACGTTTTGAATCAACAACCCTAATATCAAATGAAAACTAATTCTCCAAATATCATAAACAATAAATCATTGAATATTATCAATAATTGACTGAGCTTATGTACTTTCAATAACAAGCGAAAATCATAAAACTACGTTGTAATGTGTCAGACAAAGACAGAATATGGGTAATCCCCTGAGATTCCCTCCGTCGCCGCGCAACGCTAGACTGCGCCACTAGACTGGTTGCTGCACCAAGGGGCGGTATATTCCCCGTGGTAAATCGAAGGGCCAAAGAGTAAAACAGTAAACCCATTAATACAGCCAAGAGCCGAGAGCGTTGTGCAATTCCTGGCAAGGCACCGGAGAGAGCGCCAGTTGGACGCTCTTTGGTTTCAAAATGATTTCATATACATCGATATTGCTGCAATATCTTGAATATTGAATGTTTTAAAAGGAAAATGTATATTCCTGAGATATGAGATCTTTTTCATATTCTGAGGGTTGTGCAACCGTGCAACCTAAGCACGAGCCACTATCCACTGCTAGAGAGTAAATGAAACATTTTACAGAGAAGGAAATTATAATACTTATTACACAATTAATAAATACAATTGATTGTTTATGAGACCATGTTCAGGTTGTCAGATGGACTGCCGCGTAACAATTCCCGAATTGTCTGGTTAAAAAAGGGAAAATCAAAGATAAATATATTTCAGGAAATAAAGTAATTAGAAAGTTTGCGCACCCTCAAACGTTAAAGTATTGTCGATCTTCTGCGCATGCGCAGATGCACAAATGTGATTCGAAACGTGAACTGCGCATGCGCAGAAGATTTAACGTTCGAGGGTGAGCAACTGTCTATTTATTACGGGTAATGGGGGTACTTTCAAAATTTCGGGGATGCCAAGACCCCTCTGCACACGTTCCCGCTTCTTTCCTGTGAGGTCGAAGTACCGTTAACGGCCCTTGATTCTCCCGACGAATAGCAACATAATTATCCAGAATTATAGCTGCCTTTTTATGAAAAGAAACGTATCGCAGATATCTCAAATAAGTACCTATTTTACAGATATGCGTAGACATGTAATTTGAATATCTCAGTAGTTACATTCTTTTATTAACATTAGTTTTTTTTCTAGTTAATAAAAACAATAGTATCATTATCAGAAAAAAATATTTCATGCCATTAAAATATTACGTTCAGTTTTATGAATCTTAGAAAAACAAGAAAGATTAGTTTATTGTTTTATGCCCAGTGAGTCAGCCAGTCAAAACAAGAGAGCGTTATGCGTCACAAAAGAGAAGAGCACTCGTTAAGTCGGAGAAAGCGTTCGAGGAAATGAAGAGGCCACGAAGACAAGGAGCTTGAAAAGAGAAAATGTGCCAAATACAGTTTAACAATCCAAATGTCTAGACTATTTAACGCCCGAGAAGGTGGTCAATGTTGGTGCGATAGCATGTATATTGCTAGAGCCCCGAAAGTTGACGAAATGGCCTCTTATTAATGTTTCACTTTTGAATTTTTAACAATAGGAATGACTGAATTGTCGTTCTGGAATTGATTTACCAGGTTTTCATTTTGCCCTTTTGCTGGTACGTAGGTACGTACGTAGTGTCGGACTTAGGTTGTTCCCATAAGTTGTATAGAAAAGGTTATATAATGCTGCAGCGAAAACGCGATTTTTTGACAGAAAAATTCGTAATGTAGTTCCTCGATATCGAAAAAGTGAATAATTCTTTATCCCAAATTGGCCTCCCTCGGTGGCTTGTTGGTTGACGTGCTTGCTTTCCAGGCGCAACCCTGGGTTCGATTCCTGGCCGAGATAAATTATACCTGAACGCATTACTTACAAATGCCCCAGTATCTATTGCTGTGTGACGGTGAGAAAGCCCACCCTAAGGTTATGAAGACCAGTATTTACGGTGAAGGTTGTCTTCTTGCTAACCACAGGAACCCCTTTTCCCATGGCCGAGAGGGTGGGTCACGGCTGATCGGCCAAGGCCCATGGCGGGATTTCGAGCCATAGAACAGGAACATGCAGTAAATTACTTCATCCAACACTTTGTGTAGTCAGAATCCACGATCACCATTGTGCGTCTGTTATACTGAAAAATTGGTTTACGACAAAACGTCTGCTGTGTGTCCCACGGTCCATCTATCCATATGCCTGTCTATTTCTTTGCCTGTGAACAATTGTGCTAGCGGCTAAACTGTAGTATGTATGTTCACCAAAATTGGTATTCCCCTACGATCTTGCTGATGTGACAGTGCCTTTAGAAAGGAATATTTTAATTGTTGGGAGTACTTAACAAGTCTCAAGCACATTTTCATTTTCTTTCTCAAAAATTGCTCCAAATTTTTGGATTCAATTTTTTATCGCAAAAAGGAAAGTACGGTTATAAGAATGAAGAATGACCAATTTTTGTTTAATTCTTTACATTTTCACGAATTGCAAATTTTTTAAATTCTTTTCAGTGTCTTCGTGTACCTATTATATATATATATATATATATATATATATATATATATATATATATATATATATATATATAAAGACAGAAGTGCGTTGTCTTCCAGCGCGGTAATCTCTGAATCTACTGAACCAATGCCGATGAAACTTTTGTGCTAGCATCCTTGAAAGGCCTGGAGTACTATAGGCTATGATTTACAAACATAAACGGTAATATCTTTTCAAAATAATTACTTTTCTGGACATTTTTCGCCTAGCCTTACATCATAGATTCAAGAGTGCATCAATGTCAATAGTTTAGCTGCGCGCCACCAGAGGATGACGTCTGAGATCTACTACTGATTTCATCAATGTCCAGAATTATTGCAAAATTCATAAGAGTTTGAATAAGGTTATGTAATGTCCCTGTGTGAATATTTGAAAGAACGCCGTAACTGAAGTGGTAATTAATGTCAATGTTCATGTATTGCTCTTTGTCCGTGTTATATACTAAGTGGCAAGAAATCATTGTGAGTTTGAAAGTGTTTAATAATTGAGGTAGGTTGAGAGAATAAAAAGTACAATAATATACGGTACAGAATATACAGTAATGTACAATGTACAATATACACATATTCGTATACAATCTAAACGTCTTCTTTTACAGAAATTTGTGACAACTGAATTGTTTGACTAAACGACTGTCACAATTGTCAAAACATATTACAAATGCCAAGAGATGGGCAGTCTACTAAAATTTTGAATCGGTTACTCAGAGGGAAGATCGACTTGCTGAAGTACTCATTCGCCCCATTGAAAATAATACTGCAAGAAGGGGAGAAATGTGAATAATTCTCTAAGTAGTAGGGCAGCTGTTCATTAGGACTCTCAATTTGACTATTTACATAGTTCTTAGGTTCAAAATAGTAAAATGGAAAATGTGTAAATGTTTTCAGTCCATTCAGTGAATATTTTTCTTCAATATGCGAAGGCAGTTTGAACAGTGGTGTGTAATTTAGAAATGATCATTTACATATTAAGACTAATCTGTACAGTTGTTTGTCATATTAATTGCAGTTGTACTTTTTTCTTCTATATGCGAAGACGTTTAGTGCAGTGGTTGGTAATTAAGCAATGGTCATTACAATATTAAGACTAATATGTGCAGTTGTTTTGCATGTCACTGGTTCCTAATGAATGAATGAATGAATGAATTGATATATATATTTTTCAATAAATAATTGGAAAAAATTAATTTATATAAAAATATTTTGTCTAAGCAAATCTGGGAGTCCTTTGTTTCTATTTTTCAGTATTCATGTTCATATTGGTAAAATGGAAAATGTTTGTATGTTTTCAGCCCACCCAGTAAAAGTTTTTCTTCAATAACTTCTTTTACATATTAAGACTAATTTGCACTTTTGTTTTGCATATCAATGGCTGCCAATCAATGCTTTCATCCATATTGTTCCATAAAATATAAGCAAAACTTAATTTATCTAGAAAAGTTTGTCTGAGCAAATAAATAAATCTGGGAGCTCTTGGTTTCTATTATTCAGCTCTCACGTTACAATTGGTACAGTGGAAAATGTTTATTTGTCTTCAGTCCACCCAGTAAAAGTTTTTCTTCAACATTTGAAGGAGTTTTGTGCAGTGGTATGTATTTTCGGAATGACCATTTACATATTAAGACTAATTTGTAGAGTTGTTTGCATATCAATTGCTGTTGTACGTTTTTCTTCTATATGTGAAGAAGTTTACTGCAGTGGATGATAATTATAGAATGATCATTTATTTATTGAGACTAATATGTGCTTTAGTTTTGCATATCAATTGCTCCCAATAATTGAATTCATCCATACTTTTCTATAAAAAATAGGCAGAAATTAATTTATCTAACAAAAAGTTTGTTTGAGCAAATAAATAAATCTGGGAGTTCTTGGTTTCTATAATTCAGCTTTCCTGCACAAATTGAAAAATGGAAAGTAATTTATGATTTTGTAAACCAAGTAAAAGTTTTTCTTCAATATGGGATGAATTTCTGTGCAGTGGTATGTAATTTAGGAATGATCATTTACATATTAAGACTAATCGGTAAAGTTGTTTTGCATATCAATTGCTCCCAATGAATGAGTTCATTCATATATTTCTAAAAAATAAGCAAAAATTAATTGGTCTAAAAATATTTTTGTCTAAGCAAATAATATCTGGGAGTCTTTGGTTTCTATTATTCATATTTCAGGATCCATAATCTCTATCACTTGAAATAAAATAATTATGCTAATATTGTTTTGTTATGTGGCTCAGTGCATTGTCAATTTATTATTTACACATAATGTAATGTTGGTAGATCATTAGTTTTCTATTGTATCAGTCGTATGATGAATTGATTTACCTGAACAAATAAGTTTTATACTACATGTTACTATCACACAGGACATTAAACATATATATTTTTGTCATCTTTAGAATTATAAAAACTGGTAATTATGTTTCAGAATAGATACAAGTATTTTCACTTATTTTTATGATTATGAATCATCAATTACGTTATGACATCTATAACTATTACTCCGGATCTACCTACTACCGTACCCGTGCATAAACTTCCGCATGTTATACTCAGCTTAAAACAGTAAGTGCCTTCAAGGTCACGAGTTGACAGATCAATTTCAAAACGTTTTTAGAAATACAATAGAAGAAAAAATATCAAAATAGGATACGTTTTACAACGTGACAGTTTTGATAGTGTTGGAATATATAAAACTCCACAAAAATTTTATATGTGAGTACAAGTATTTTATTTTGTAGTTTAGATTTGTTTATTGCTTTTAGTTATAAAGTGAATTTTTAGAAGCTGGAACTACCAATAAGAAAAATGTCATTATTTATCATTGTCAATGTCATATTTATCATTGATTGCTAGTGGAAAAGTGAGCGAGATAATCTGGAAATTTCTAAATGGGGGTCTAGAGAAGACAGCTATCGTGGCGTGGCCGGGCAGAGAGCATGGCAGGGTATAGGGCGGAGAAAGGATACAATGGAAGATATAGAGATAGGTCCCGCCGCAGGGCATGAAAAGATTGAATTCCTCTTCCTGTATAATAATTTACTGTAATAATTTACTGTATATATATATATATATATATATATATATATATATATATATATATATATATATATATAAAATATTTTCTTATGAATTCTTAAATTTTTTCTTATGAATGGAAACCGTTCTCCAAAATTAGATCTTTAAATAAGGTCATGTGAATTTTTTGTTTCAAAATAAGAGTCGTACTTTTCCTTGAAATTAAGGGCAATTTTAAAAGCATGATTTTATGAAAATCAGCTACAAATATTTTCTTTAAACTTTTTGGAGAATAGTGCTAAATGGAGTGAATAACATGACAAACGCTACTTTCGTGTATTCTTTAGATTTTTTAAAAAAATAACTCTTACGTCGTTTATATTAACATTACCTATAATTGCCTGTATTTTTAAGCACCTGTTACGTATACTATGTCTTTGCAAAAAAAAGGCGGTTAAGCCCAGTATACACGGTACAGTTTTCGTGCAGATTCTCATACAGTTTCCATACAGAAACTTCAAGATCCCAAACTAGAAGTACAAAAGCCAAAATACTATTATGTGTTTTCTGCACGAATCGCCACAGGCCGCCTCTAGGGGGTCTAAACAGAAACAACTGAATCCGAGTACTGTTAATGGTGGTATTTGTGTGTGTGCGTTCTGGTTGTGATCTTTATTTGGTATTAATTAACCATGAGGAGCACGGAGAATAAAAATATGAAGTCAAGAATTGGGAAAAGAGAAGTTTATCACAATATATCTCTGCACACAATCGCACTTTGACACACCTAATCACAAAATCGCAATGGCCGATCACCGTTAGTGAATCATTCTGCCGCTAGAGGTGCTTGAGTTAAACTGTAGGCTTTCTGCATGAAAAATTATGAACATGTTCATATAGAAAACGTACAGTCTGGACTGCACGTTTTCTGTACGTCCAATCTGCACGAAAACCGTACCGTGTATACAGGACTTAATATTAGGTACCTTTTTCTTTGTCGTTATTGGTCCGCCGATAGCTCTCGTTTTGGGGTTCGCATTGTTTAATTCTTGAGAATGGATAACAATCTTTAAGTGTGGCGAAATGACAATCGGAAAATTACATAAAATTTACAAAACGTACAATTTTAAGAGCAAATCTCCCTTATCAAAAACATGAAACGAGCTTCCTTTTGGTTTAAAGCACATTTAATTTTGTCGGAATAAACATTCAAAGCACCAACTACGCTGTTACTCTCTCCACAAACGTCATGGTGGCAATAGCATTTGAGCAAGTAGTGTACGTATAAAGGCATGGAGGGAGGGTGATAGCAAATGATTGATTGGTTATTAGTGGTTCCCGGCACGTCAACTACAAAGGTCATTAGTCCCGTAAGCGTCGTGCATTTTTTGTTGCTCGGCAGATCGCGGGGATCTTGCTCCGCTGGATGGCGAGATTCGGCGCCGGCGTACCGTCCACTAGCTGGCTTTCGGTTTCCCTGGTATCTCCCACCTGCGGGACCCTGTCTCAGCCGCGGCAAACTCTTAAGCTCCTGGCATATGTGCATGTAAGTGTGTATGTAAGTGGGTGAGGATAGAACAAGCAATGGGAAGGAAAGATCGCACGCGGTCCGTGGCCCATTTCGTATGGTACTGCTCCGGCATTCGCCTAGTATTGAGTGAAGAAACCACGGAAAACTTCTGATCAGAGCAGCCGGTCGCTAGAATTCACCTCCAGACAGCGACTCGACCTAGCTATCTGGCTGGTGTCGAAAATCCTGCCACTGTCGGGACTCGAACTCTAGCACTTTCCGGTCAGGATATCAAATATCTCAGGGATGGTCGATCTAGTGATCAAACGAATTGCCTCTCACAAACCTCGCTGATGATCTTGTAATCTTGCTGATCCAGGATAGTAAAACAAGACATGGAGTTATCAATAGGGCATTTTTGCGCATGCCTTGGGACAGCAATCGACTGCAATCTTGATCTAATGCGCATGCGCAGATACACAAAATGATACGAAACTAGAACTACGCATGCGCAGAAGATCGATAGTGCTTTCGATTGCTTTAGCATTCGAGGGTACAAAAACTCCCTAATACAGTGATGAGAGAGCGCCTTGGAGACGGGATTGTTTGTCTGGCGAGAAGGAAAGAAAAGGTAGGAACGACAGCATCTGTTCCGAGATATTAAATGAATTTGTGATACTGCCTGTCACTAACGTTCGCCAAGGTCCGATGGAAGGTCAAATGTGTCACGCGTGAACAGGCTCATGCTCATGAGTTCAGCGAAGACCAACAAACACAGCATAACACGATCCGATTGCTGATATCTAGGAAAATCGGCTGCGAGCAGTAGCGTACATAAGAAGGAAAGTTTCTAGTAGTGTAATCGTTTGCAGCCAGGGTTGCTGGCTAGGAAAATATCTCTTTCTCGAACGCGTTCTCCCTGCAATGTATTTTCGTTTTCTGCAGTTTCATGAAGCCTCTTTTACGAGAACGTGAGAGAATATGCGGTATTTGCCCACCTTTTTATTACATTTCCCTTCCTTTCTTTGTGTTAATGTGCCGTTTTGTGTGGGGGGGGGAGGCTTCCATTACAATTTCATTAAATTTGCAGACCTTTGTTATTGCGGGGGCCCCGAAGCGGTCGCTCTGTCCATTCCATGCTTACTGGGGGTCAGTTCCCAGGCCTTTGACGACGGCAGGCACGTCGTCCGTACAAATGAATTAAAAACAATGGGCATCCTAGTGTACCTAAAGTTTCCCAACAGACAACTTTCTCCGTTACTGTTTAGAATCACTCATCAAATCCCAGAAATAGGCAAGCAGGTCTCCCCCAAGAATCTCCATTATCACCGTCCCTCTTTAATTAAACCTTTAACGTAGCTGACATCCCAGTAACATCCAATATCAACATTTGCCTAATTGCCGATGATGACATAATGATTCCAGTTTCTCAACCAATATATTATGGGAGATGATACAAAGGCATCTAAGCGAAATGGATAAATAGTCCCTAAAATGGAATCAGGCTCAACGCTTGAAAATCAAATTCATAAGCCGTTACCCTTAGAACAATTTTTACCCTTCCTCCTCCAAATCAGTAACACTATTCCTTGGACCCGCCTCATAAAAACATCAAAACTTGAGACTAAAGATTGTTAGATCAATACTAGGCGAATGCCGAAGTCTAAATATTGTCGATCAATACTAGGCGAATGACGGAGCAGTACCCTACGAAATCGGTAGGGTATCGAAATCGCCATAAAGTAAAGATCGTTCGACTAAAAGCTCTAATTAACTTCAAAAATACAATTTGAAGTACATTTCATGTTTTATAATCAATGTAAATAAGCGAAGGGAACTAGCCCCATGATAATGGGGTAGGAGAGGGGTTTATCCTCATTTGGCTCTAGAGGACGACAAGAAACTAGTCCTTTTAACATACTCAGATACACAAGATGGATATACGCGTAATGGACACAATAGGTCGCAATTCATTTATTCAGAATAATGGGTGGTGAAAGACCATTATCAGAGACTTCCTACCACCACGCCATTATTAATTTATCTAATTATTTGAGAGAGTAATTAATTTTCCCTGCGACTTCCAATGTGATTCCTTATCTAGCAACTCCCAAAACATGCAGCATCATGTACATCCGGGGCTGAATAGATAGACGAAACAAGCTCTGAAAAACGCGGAGAAACATTGAAGACCATAATGAGCCATCCAGATAAGAGAAATCGGGAGAAAATGAAGAAGGAAGAAGACTTTCCCTTCTTCGACAGAGATCCTCTTCCAGGAAGAGCATCGAAGGTCTGGAGCGCCCGGACCCTGACCGCCAGTGTACCTATCCGTCCCTCCCCTTCCTATCTAGTCTTTCCATATAAGCCCCGCCGCATCCCGCTTCATCGTCCCGTCCACCCTGCCCACCCCCTCTCCTTTCGTCCGCCATGGCCCCGCATGCTGCCTCACCCCACCCCGTCACGCCTAGCCCTGCTCTGCCACGCATCGCCCCGCCACGTCCCGTCCCCGCCCCCATCCCCGACCCGTCCCGCCCCATCCCCGACCCGTCCCGCCCCCATCCCTGACCCGTCCCGCCCCCATCCCCGACCCGTCCGGCCCCCGTCCCATTCTATACCGTCCTCGACCCGTCCCCGTCCTGTCACGTTCCCGTACCGTCCCCTCCATCCCCGACTCCGTCCCTCCGGCCCCTCCCGTCCTTCCGGCACCTCCCGGTCCCCTCTCCGGCCCCTCCGGTCCGGCCCCCCGTCCTCCTCCGTCCCCGTCCCCTCCGTCCCCTCCCGTCCCCTCCGTCCTCCGTCCCCTCCGTCGTCCCTCCGTCCCCTCCCCGTCCCCTCCCGTCCCCTCCGTCCCCTCCGTCCCCTCCGTCCCTCCCGTCCCCTCCCGTCCCCTCCGTCCCCTCCGTCCCCTCCGTCCCCGTCTCCCGTCCCTCCGACCCTCCGTCCCCTCCGTCCCCTCCGTTCCCCCGTCTCGTCCCCGCACCCATCCCCGCCCCAACCCCATCACGCCACGCCACACCCCGTCTCTCCATGTCTCGCCTCCTCCCTGCCAGGCCACTCTGTGTCGTGCCGTCCTTTCTCGCCTCGCTCCTAGCGTTCCGCTTGCCCTGGCGCGCGGTGACCCGTGGAGCGCCGTGCCACGCCCCCAGAAGAAACGCCGATCCAGGGGGCATTTGACGTAGCTCACGCTCGCTCCCGTCGCCGCTGTTCCGATCGAGTGCCCCGCGCACCACAAACCCAGATACAACGCTCCCAATGGAATGGGTGTTAGCACCTCTTCCTGCTTAAATATTTCAAGAGAAAGTGTCAAGTGACAGATTTATTATTTTGTTTTTCCCGGGCACATAAACTGTTACCGCCATTGGCCTTGTAAGGTAGTGCATGTGATCTACTTCTTCTTAGTGGTGGTGGTGGTGGGGGTGGGGAGGTGGGGGTGATGGTGTTTGTGGTCGTGATGATGGTGGTGATGGTAGCTGTTTCCTTCCCTGCTCGGACGCAGGATCTAGGTGTTCCACAAGGATCTCCATTAGCTCATTTCTTTTTTAATTTGTACGTCGCAGATGTTCCTATCAGTAATACGGTTAACACAGCACTTTTGAAGATGATACTTTAGTCTTTTATGCAAACCGAAACGTAAACACAGCATATCGTGCAATTCATTGTCACCTAAAAAACATAGAAAATTGGTCAAAATTATAGAAAATCAAAATTAACTCCAATAAATCAATAACCAAAGTATTTACTTTAATATATTCTGTCTCCCTTACGTCTGGATTCTTCTAGCATTCCTTGGTCTCCTCTAAATTCATCTACTTGTTATCTCGGCGTTCTGATGAGCACAATATTAAATTGGCACTGTCACATCTTGTCCAAAGTAATTGAAGCCTCAGTAATTCAAGATAAATTTACATCCGATTCTCAACCACACCTCTTTTTTAAAAATCCATTCCGCTTTAAGCATTTACAAATCAATTCTTCGACCGATATTAACTTACGCATGCACTCCTTGTATTTAAGCTGCACCCCAACCTCATTAAATAAGTTACAAATCTTTCAAAACAGAATCTTAAGAATTACACTAAATGCCCCCTGGTTTGTCAGCAAGAAGTCACTGCACAACGATCTTGCAATAGACCAATTATTGTTATTATTATTATTATTATTATTATTATTATTATTATTATTATTATTGTTGTTATCTTTATTAAGAAACTGACACATAACTTTTTCAATAATGTAAATCATGTACAAGGATCAGTCGCTTACGAAATAACTGATCTACCTCCGCTCTCCCGCCTAAGAAACAGACTCCCACATCACATTTTCCTTCAATGCTTCTCCGACATTAGTTAAGGTAAGAACATTTCTTGCATTTACCTGTCCTCCCATCATAATTCCTTTCTAAACCCTGTAATTGCTCTCTAACGATTTCCTCAAAATAACCTTGGTTGAAGGTATAATCAAATGAAATCACTATCAGTGAGGTGACAAGATCTCCCTTCACACTTTCTGGTACAAAGTTGCTCGATCAATCAACTGAAGGGTCTCACGGCTGAACGTTATACTGAAAGTCTTGGGCTCCCCCACCCTCTACTACCATATAGTAAGTCCATTTCACTCCATGCGTACAAGAACTTTAAAGAAAACATTTGGAGCCATTTTTTGAGAAAAGTTTGGAAATGTCCCAGGTTCTTCATGTCAAGTACCCCCAAACTTAATGTTTCTCAAAATGGCAGTTTCGAGTCGAGACAGATCGACCGGCGAATATCCAATTTGGAAAAGAGCCTACGTATGGTTTAGGCGCCAGTGATGTTCACAGATGGACAGACAGACCGACCTTGCATCGAGAACCCTTTTGATTGATTGATTGATTAGTGATTTCGGGCGCGTCAACAACTAAGCTCATTAGTACAGTAACTGTAGTGCATGTTTTTTAACACAAAAGGTGGTGACGATCATCCCTCAGTGGCTGGCGAGATCTGACACCTACCTACGTTGGCTTACAGGGATTTTTCTCAGCCAAGTATCTGCCTCCAGATTGGCACCGCTGCAGCCGGGACAAATTGTGAGCTCCCAACTGGTCGAGGCACACGAGCAGTACATGGCACATTTGTCTGTTACCATTCCGGCATTTGCCTGGTGTTGATCGGAGAAACCATGGAAAACTACCGATCAAAGCAGCTGGACGATAGAATTCTCCTACAGACAGCAGCTGAACTCGACCCAGCTGAAAAGCTAGAGTCGAAAATCCTGCCACCGTCGGGACTCGAACCGTAGGTCCTCCCGGTCAGGGGCACTGCAGTAACATCAATGAGCCACATTTGCCGGTAAGAACGCGTTCGAGAAAGACGCAACTCGATATTCTCGTAGCTAGTAATCCTTGTTGCAAGCGTATTATCTATACAGCTTACTGATTGAAACTTTTCTTTTATGTGCGCTATCGTTCGGGGTCTATTTATCCAGATATCAGATCGGGAGCGGTAGCTCAGTGCATCAATTGATGTCATCGCAGCGCCTTGCAGGTCCTAGGTTCGAGTCCTGACGTCGGCAGGATTTTCGACTCTAGCTTTTCAGCTAGGTCGAATTCAGTAGCTGTCTGGAGGAGAATTCTAGCGGACGGCTGCTCTGATCGGTATTTTTTCGTGGTTTCTCCAATCAATCCGGAACAAGTACCCTAACAAACGGGCCACGGACCGCGTGTGATCGTTCCTTCGTCTTCCTTGTCCTTTCCTCTCCCTTACACACACACTTACACTAACACGCACTACACTAACACATATTCCGGGAGACCGGTCGGGAGCTTAGAGCTTGTCCTGGCTGGGGTGGTGCCCCGCTGGTGGGAGAGTCCTGGTTAGGAGGAAACCCCACTAGTCGACGGTAGGTCGGCGCCGGATCTCGCCATCCAGCGGGGGAAGATCACCGCCATCTCCCGAGAAAAAGCATGCACTACACTAACGGGACTAATGACTACAGTAGTTGACGCGCCCGGAAACACGAAAAAATCAATCAATCAATCAATCCAGATATTAGAAACCAGATTGTGATACATTGTTTGACGGCCTTCGCAGAACTTGTCAACAGAAGCCTAGAGGCCCGAGACTCTTTTAAGTTGGCTCGCGAAGCTTTATGACGGACAGTTCTGCGTTTCAATTTCATCGAAGTTCTCGGAACACATGTTCATAATCAAATATCAGGATACTACAATAAAATTATTTTTAAGGGCGCCGCAGGACGACTGCTCCGGGGCCCCCGCCCGCAAGGGTTAATCTGACCTTGTTGTTTATGCTCGAGAGGTCAAAGCTTCTTATTTATTTGCTCGAGAGGTCAAAGACTACAAAATGGCAAGGAAAAAATGACCTATACCTTCAATTAATCCTCGAACTTTCGCATCTTGAATAGAAGTTAAAAAGCGTAACATTTCAATGAACAAGCAAAGCACTGCAACAATCGCAGCTCTAACTTTCTTCGAAATTCAATCCGCAACGGTCCTGCTTTTGTTCCATTCTGCGCGCAGTCGTAAAAGGCGCCACCGTGCACAAAGCCGAGCAGGCGCTAATTCCCTAGCGGGTCGTGTTGGGAAGAGCGACTGAAAATGACGATTATCACCGTGACGGGATGTATTCGCGCCGCGAGTTGCGAATGTGCCTGCCACCACCTCCGCCCCGCCCCTGCCCTCGTCACACCTGCTCTAAGGCTATCGCCACCGAATCCGCCACATACACTCCCACCAACTCCACCACCTCCACCACTCCGAGAGCGTTCACTATTGCCAACATCACCGTCACCACCACAGACACAGCTAAGATACAGACATTCCCAACTCAGCTACCGCCAACGCCACCCCACCCCCTCCTCGTCCGCGGCCCCCACCACCATTGCCGCCACCGTCACCACCACCGTCACCGTCATCGCCACCTCCATCTCCACCTCCACATTCTCCTCCACCACCACCTCCACGGCCACCGCTACCTCTACCGCCACCGCCATCGCCGCCACCACCGCCACCTTCACCTCCAGCTCCATCTCCATCTCCACCTCCACCTCCATCTCCACCTCCACTTCCACCTCCACCTCCACCTCCACCTCCACCTCCACCTCCACCGCCACCGCCACCTGCACCTCCACCTCCACCTCCACCACCACCACCACCACCACCACCACCACCACCACCACCACCACCACCACCACCGCCACCACCTCAACTTCACCCGCCACCTCCATCGTCACCGCCACTGCTACGTCACTGCTACCGCCACCGCCACGCCGCCATGTCCATAGTCACCGTAACCACCGCCACCACATAGCTATCACCATTGCTACTGCAAACGCTCTCAGATTTGCAACTGTTCTCGCCCCCACCCCATCACTTTTACTGCCCCAATCAATGCGACCCCCTGTACTATCGACTCCTTTCCTCCCCGCCGTCGCAGCCTCAGTCAACTCCCCGCCACCGTCACTTCTACAGCCACCTTTATCGTCCCACCAGCACATCGCAGCACCCCGTCCCCACCAGCGCCCCTTCCCGCACCCACCCTCCCACCCGACATTTCACCTGGCACTGTTACCGCTACCATCACCTCCACCGCTCCCGCCCTTGTCCCTCACCGCCCCTGCGACCACACTGGGAAGGGGTGCTGCGTCGCGCTGCGGTGAACACGGGGAGCGGTGCGGGGGAGAGGTCCCCTTTCTTCAGCGGCGATTCGCAACATGTGTCAGCACAATGGATGCCGCCGTGGGCCGCCAAGAATTTCTCGAGCCGTGCGTGCGAGCATATTCGTGTCCTTTGTCTTGTCACAGCAGCTGCCTAATTGGAAACAATTCCGCCAGGGAAAGAGTTTCATTTCGCGAATGGGCGTTGAGATGTCGTGCGTATTCTGAGAGGCAGCGCGGAGATGCCTGTTTATATTGTTCACCTTGACGTGGTTTACACGTCATTATTTCCTATTCGGCCGACCGTTGCAGTGAATTGCAAGGTGTGCAACGCAATCTGAGCCCCATATGTGCATTACGTGGTCTTGATTGCTCTCTTTGTAACTAAGTGAGAAATACAATATTGACGTCATCACAATCTTAAGTCAGTTATAATGGAGTTTGGAACTTAATGCTGATATGTGAACACCAAGAAGCGATCTGATACTCTACGAGTAATAAGATGATATGAACGAGTACTGTAGAATGTTTCACATTTTGCTGAAAATAGATTTAGTCTGAAGTTTCGGGCTGGTCGTAATTAATCATCACTTTTCTGCAAAATGGTATTTGGTTATCATTATTAGCAGTAGTCGACATAATTCATATAGAAGTAAAAGTATATTTTACATTGTCAAGTACAATTAGATAAAGTACGGTTTAGACAATTTCATTTCTGTAAAGAATTGTGGTTAATACTTCGTTATGGATCCGTTATGAAAATCATAGTTCGTTCAGCAGCAACACAAGAGTGTCTGGCAAAGACACGAACGTGTTGCCATTGATGTTCTAGCACCAAAGCGTAAGCACCTCTGAGATACATCCAGCTTACGTTAATTACGTATATTTTAGGCACGGTGCATTCCGACTTTATAAACTGTGTTCTTTTGGCCCCAGATGTGTCCCAAGTTGTGATTCTTAAGACTAAATGTTCAACATAATATCTTAATTGAACTTTTTATTAATCAGTTAAATATAAAAGGATAGTGTAATTGTCACTAATAATATTAATGATTAACACAACTTTTTTCGTTTTTGACAATCAATATACAAGTTTCCAAAAAACGTGTTATTGTCTATGTAATGCTGGCACATAATACATATATACGCATTATCAGGTGTGAACAAATAATAATTAATATATTCGTCTGTTTTCATTTTCAAACAAATACATTAATTATTTTCTCACACCTGATGATGCGAATAAATATTACGTGAAACGTCGTGTTACTGCATTATGTGGACCCTAACATATTTTTTGAAATCTTGTTTATTGTTTGTCAAAAAGAAAAAAAGATACCTGTGTGTTAAATTATTAATAAGAACTTTTTTATTATTTTGTAGGATTTTAAACTCTTCTGAGTATCCCACTCCATAGAACCATTCAGAATCATTCAAAAACTCGAAAGCTATGAATGTTGTTAATTTAACGTTTTAATTAACGTTTAATTAATGTTAATTTAACGTTTTAATTAATCTAACAATCAAACTAAGCCTTTCGGTCTGGCCAAGAAAGATAGGATGATATTAGAAAGAATGCGTAGTGGATGGGAGTGCCCATCATGCCACAAGGCTTAACATACATGCTCAATCGTGAACCCACTGCCCTTGAGTCCAAATTTGCCATCGCGCTGCGACTTTGGCGATCTCGACAGATCGGATCGGCTAAGCAGAAACAATTATTTTCGAGTTCTTTTTAATCAAGATCACTCCAAAGAAATTAAATTGAAACTTCTCAATGGAAAAAAATGTTCTAACCAGTGCCATCCCAACCAAACTGAAGAAAAGAGCAGCAAAGAATAGGTCTTTGGAAAACGGAATTTCAAGTTTATCTGGACTCCATACAAATCTGACAATAACCCCTTTCCGACCTGAGTAATCGAGATTGTTAAGGCGAGAGCGCTGCCTTTGTAAGAAACATCGTGGGCATGGAACTTGGTTGGAGGCATTTGTAAGCTTGTACAAGCATATTTCATAATCCTAATTTCGTACTTGATATTGATGGTTCTCAACCGTAAATGTAATCCGAGGATGACTCATTCACTACTTGCATTATATGAGTCAGCAAAAACATCTGGATTCCATTGTCTTGGCATCATCGTGATACCACCGTTCACCTTGAACTAGAGATGGTAAAATTCGAAAAACAAACCATCAATATCATAACCAAAACGTGTTTAAATTTTCTTTCCCTCAACATAAACTTCTATATATTCAATGTCATAAATGTTTTAGCATTTTGTAACAATGCAAGGTGAACCCTTACGAAGACCTAGTGTGCATGAATAAAAAGTTTAATATTTCCAAGCATTTATTAACAGATTTACGTCCTTTCAATCTAATGGTCGATTTACCTCAGCGCAAAATTGAAGATTTAGATGGCTGCGAAAACCAAGTTTTAAGAGCGTGCCATTTTCGGGTTATGCATGATCGAACGCGCAGGAAGACTTATCAGGATATATTTATATAAAAACCAAAGCATTTAATGTAATATAATAAGTAATAGTCGAAAGATCGAGAAATTATATTTTTAATGACACTTTAATGGTCACGGTTCAGTGGGTATCGGAGTTAAACTAGGTACTTTCTTGCCCTATTTTCACACAAAATTACGTTAAAAGTACTTTAATTTTCGAAGAATTGCACATGACATTATTTCAGAATCCATCTTTAAGTAACAGATTTTGTTTGGGGAAAAACTCTCTATCTTCAATATTTTAGTTGTAGAAAGACGCCGAAAAATTTTAATTTTTTTTCAATTTTCGAAAAATCGCAAAAGACATGAGACCTGCACCATTCTCTTAAACGTCATTCACACTATTCAACAACAAAATTTAATAAAAAACGATGAAGCCAGTTTTTTTTATTTTGAAAATGTCCAGGGGCTGCATGAAAAGTATTCCCCAAAATTAAAATATCGGTTTCAAATTCAAGGGGCTGTGACAACAGCCAGATCAATGGGGGAATATAAATTTTGGAGAAAATCGGCTGAACAGTTTAGCCACTAGCGTTGTGCACAGACGGACATACTTTTGCCGTCATTCGATTTTTCGGCATCAAGAATCCAGAAAACATGGATTCTGGATACACCACGTGTTAGAGGTTTTTTGTTCTAAATTTAGCAACTGGATTTATCTACTTTTTCGTTATTATAGCCCTGAAATAAGAGTTTTTCTGCCGAAAATTTGCCGTTTTCTCGCACAACATTGCATCACTTTCAGTCTACTCCGTAGCGAGAAAGTAAAAACGATGAGATTATAAATCATATGTTTACGATTATTATCAACATTAAAAAAGTGTAGTATGAAGACAAAATTGAATGAGTTACAGCAGTTAGCCAGTTAACGGCTTTTGCGTCGCTGGTTTTGCCGGGAGGGCCTCCGCAGCGGCGTGGGCGGTGTGTAGTGCGTGGGCGGAAGAAGGGTCGGCGCGCGGGGGGGAGAGGGAAGAGCGCCTGTCGCAGAGGGGAATTGCTAATTAGCCTCTGCAATTGAGCGGCGGTTGGAAATCCAACGACCGCCGCCACCGCGCCGGCGAGGTTGCCACTGCTGGTCATCCGCGCGAACCTTGAGGGACTCCAGCCACATAAGACCTTTTACGAAAACGCTGTAAGCTGCCCCTTAATGGTTGTGAAGCCGGTGTCTGAGGTGAGCTTGGAGCAACGTCTAAGTACTAAACCCAAAGGCTGCTGGATGGAGTGCCGTGATTGGTGTTTCCATCACCTGGTTGTCTGTGGACGTCGCGTATCACCATGCGTTGCATCTTAACCCCATCCATATTGATTAATCTTTCCATCATCACCTCATCCATAATGATGAAAAAAATTAGGAAAGGTACATCATGTTTCAGATCATAACTAATATAAATAAATTCAAAAGTTCATAGTTTGATTACATGTATTTTCGACCGAGCACGAGAGAACGTAAAAATACACAAATTGTATATTTTTTTAAAGAAATGAACGTTGATAAAAGATTAACGCTGTCCAGGCGCGCCGCAAGCAGTTCAAAGAGCTCTTGGTTCTGTAAAAATGAGCAAAATGTCATGGTAAACATTGTCAGCTGGATTTTCAACGACTAAATTTTTAAAATGTTGTGTAATGATATATATAAGAAAGCCAAACAACTGCTTTTTTAATTGACTTAGCAAAAAAGGCTAGTTTTAATGTTTTTATCTCTCCAAGAATATAATATATTAAGTTCCCTAAATCCCCATTGTAACCATATGGCATCATTTCATAAAAAATAATGTGCAGAAAATGCTAAAAACTTGTTTTTAAGTCTTCTGATATTCCCCTTTATCAATTTTATGACTTATTTTTTTTTGTTTCTTCATAATAAATAATATGGGATTGAAAGGGTTAATCTCTCATCAACCACCCATAATGATGACCATGCCGCTGATGTCCATCATTCAAACCACCACAGCGTTCACAGAAAAATGTAGGTCATAAAGGCGAAAAGCTTATCCATCCTCTACCCCTATGAGTATGGCATTTATTATCATTGATGGAACAGATATTAATTGGAAACATTAAGTGTTTAAGCAGCCCCCTCGTTATCCAAGTGAGGTTATTCTTACATTTTTCAGCTGAACAAAATCCTGGAGAATCTTGGAGAAGTTCAATTTTTGGAATCAGTATTCAATTTTTAGGATCAATTTGCAAGGAGATTATTTCTTAAGAAAATGAAATTATTCATCGTCAATTAATATTTATCTCATTTTTTATTATCGTACATATTCCATTATCATTACTTTCTCGATAAACTTATTTCTTGGAGAGTTAACAACGAACAAATATTCCTGAGGTTCAAGAAATTCGAAGCCACATAATTTTGAAAAACTTAGAGAACCTTGCCGGCAATAGTTAAAAATCTTACGCTGTGTTTCTGTTGTATGTTGCTCCTGCTATACTAGATAGATTCAATAGAGCCTTCGTCTCTGTAGAAGGTGGGGAATTATTTTCTTAAAACAACGTATTTTTGTCTCCACAGTCAATGGCCTCATATTGATTGCATCGTAGAATGTCTATTTGGTCAAACAGGTTTCACTTGCACAACAATTTTCACCTTTGAATATCAATATTCCGATTATTAAATGGATTTCCAAGTCTCTATTCCAATAACAGAAATAATTTATCTTTCATTTTTGTAGTCGCATGGTCTATAACTCTTCGTTGCTATTTCAAATAAGTATCTCAAAGAGTTTTTGTTTTGTATTTTTTTTTTGTTGTAATTTTCAAACATGTAAGTTAAGAATTATTTATTGCATCATTTTTACTTTCTCGCGTACTACATATCATGCTATAGAGAAAGTTATGCTGCCACGAAAAATGACGTTTCTCGGCAGAAACCTTCATATTGAAGGTCCCCAATACAAGTGATACCGATACTTTTAGTTCCTAAACGTAGTAAATCATTTCCTTTATCACGTTAAATAGTCAAAATTTACGATTTTGTGTGCCCTTGATACAAAAAATTGGATTATGGCGAAACGAGAGGAAATCATTTGCGACCACAAGTGCTTCAAATAATTTCTAATGAAGTTTCTTGCAAAGTCAAAAAGTTGTCTCTGAAAATAAGCTCCAAATTGCGCAGTTTCAGAAACGCTCAAACAACATTTTCTCAAAAAGGCTCAATTTTTTTCAACAAAAATTTGCATATATGACCATATTCCGTAATATTCTTAAAGCCATATTTCAATCCTTCTTTTAGGGGACCGGCAAAATGAAAAAACGTGAAAAGTTGCCTTTTAGATGCCGATAAGTCGCAGCTGGAAGAGATTGGGTCAATGCCGAAAAGCTAGTCTAGACTAAAGAAACTAGTGCGAGAAAGTCTGTGCCATCCTGTAACACCACAACTTTGTTTCATGTTTCATTTTGTCGTAGAAGGTCTTCACTTTTATTATAATCCAAGAATATATATATATTATAGAATTCAAGAATAATATATATTATTACGTAATTCAACTACCTGTCTACATGGGAAACGCAAAGTAATTTTTATTACTTTACTTTATCTCAACTTTGCAATTCATATTTCCATATTTTGTAGAATGATCTAAAAAAACAAATTAACTCCTATATTTCAATTAACACCCAGAATACGGTACGTAGAAGCTTGTTTTGAAAAATTGAATGGAGAATGGTTGCTCCATCGTTCACCTGGAAAAAGGTGAAAAAATTCAGCGTTTGCATGTGCTTCCCGAGAATTATCTTAATGTTCGCAGAACGGGAAGGCATACCAGTGGCCTCTGACCAGTGAAGAAATTTTACGCGGACAAAATTCGTTGCAAATATGCGATTATAGTAGTTGTTCTCTATTTTTACTTCGTCGCATACAACTTACGTACAATAATGAAGGCATTGTAAAGCTGCAGCAAAAAAGGCAATTTTGTACCAAAAAACTCGCATTGCGAGTATACCAAGAAAATGGGTAATTTTTGCTCATACATGTAATAAATTACTTTCTCTAATACATTGCATAGTCAGAATTCACGTTTTGTACGTTCTTAACATTGAAAAAATCTGATTCCAGCGAAACATCCGTCTCTCTGACTTTCTGCCTGTCTGTAAAGAACGCTTGTGTCTAAGTTATCGCTTAAACCAACGGTAATACCTAAACCATTAAGAGAATTCTTATGTCCATATTATTCCATCGATTCAGAGACTTTTCACCAAAATTGATATTTCGCGATGGATCTGGCTGATGTCGTAGTCCCTTGAATTTGAAATGGATATTTTCATTTTTTGGGGGTACTATTTTACATGAAGCTTCGAAATTTTCAAATTTTTCTCCAAAACTGATCATAATTTTTGCTTTAATTTTTCTCGAATAAAACAAAGTACGGTTATGAAAACGATGTAGGTCCAAAATTCAATGAAATCTGTGTGTTTTCGAATTTTGAAAAAGTTTAAAGTATGGGTGCCTTGCTACAACTACCATATCGAAGATTTTAAAAAATTATAATAAGCCTTCCATTTCATAAAAGCTTCACTCAAACACCGGCGGTTGCTACTGCATTCTGTTTTCCTTTGTATAAAACTTTATACCTGTGTATAGAATTTCGGGTTATAATTTATCACCACCCAATTTCCGACACGTCTAATGAGTATATCTGGAATGTCAGAAACTTAGCCTGAAGATGAATGTTTTACCTGTAAAGGTTGTTCATAGATAATATTACGTATGTATTTTATCAAATATATACAAAATATATGTATTTTATATATCAAATATGTATACAAAACGTATGAATTTTATATAACGCTGGCTCAGGGCGTTAATTGATATCACTTCAATGCCTCTGACCTGGAGGTCCTAGGGTTCGAGTTCCGACGGTGGTAGGATTTTCAACAGTGGCTAGATAGTTAAGTCGAATTCGACACTGTCTCAAGGAGTATTCTAGCAAAAGGCTGCTCTCATCGGTAGTTTTACGTGGTTTCTCCGATCAACACCAGGCGAATGCTGGAGCAGTACCTTAACAAACGGGCTACAAACCGCGCGCGATCTTTCCTCCCTCTTCCTTGTCCTACCCTCCTCCTTACACTTACATTCACTACACTACCACACACATGTTGGAAGTCCAGCTTAGTGCGCTCCCAGCTAGGGCGATGCCCCGCTGGTGGGAGATGCCTGATTGGGGAAAACCCCGTGAGCCAACATGTAGGTCGACGGCGAATCTCGCCATCCAGCGGTGCCACTACCACCTCCAGCCTTAAAAACATGCACTACATTTACGGAACTAATTACCTTAGCAATTTATTCCCCCGATATCACTAATCAATCAGATGTATTTTATCCATTCAACAATAATTTTTACAGTGTAAACTAATTTTATAATATTGTTTTACTTGAAATCGACTACATTAATGTAATTACAGTGATTGTAAATAAACCTTCCCGCTTAATAGTATTAAAGATGCAATTTTTATTATAAATATGTTCATTAAAATATAAGTTTAGAATCGACTTTTATTAATAACTCTCAATTTCCGAAAATTACAAGATTTCAACTTGCGAGTTGGAGACACTTTGACGGGTTCAAGTAATATTAAAAAATTAGATGACTGGTAGAACTTTGAGAAAGAATGTCGTTTTTTATATCACTAAATGCTTATGGACGTTGAACATGAGGTTTCGGAATGTCATTGATGTTAGTAAGTTTGTAATGAATGACATTTACAAATGTTATACTCTTTGTTAAATTTGTTTACTTACTTTACAACAGATTACCATCTTTCTATACATTCTTTCGCTTTCTTATATACATTACTTGAATAAATTTCAAAATGTTCCTTACATACAATGAAAATAATATCAGCTAATTTGATATAAGATATTTATCATGTCATAAGTATCGTTTACCAACGTGAGTAGATAAATGCTCTTTTGATGTTGCCCCAATGACAGGTGTAAAATTCTCTTTTTTTTGAGGACAGTGAAAGTGTTAAAGAATAGGAATTGTAATATAGCTTATAATAGTTAACGGATGCTCTGATGAAAATTTCGCTCCTCGACGTATGAAAATGTTTAAGTGAATTCGAAGGTTCAGTTTCTTTATCGAACGATATTCATGTTAAACCTTTGCTCGATTCCAAGGAGGTGAATATTCATGTAAACTCATGAATACCCAATGTGGCTCCTGATTAGGATATCTCAATGTTGTCCGACTGTTATTTAACATTGGCTTCGCGGCGGTTCGCCAACGAACAGACTGCTCGGGAGATGTTGGAAGTTAATCCCAGCGAGAATTAAAAAGAAAAGGAGGGAGAAGCCCGACAAATACCGTTGCGCGATGCACTCTGCAGCCCCGAGTCTTGTGTGGCTTCCTCTGTTCCTGTTTGCCCATATAAGGTAAGGGCGCCGCGGAATGCATCACCTGATCACGCCTGGCGTTATGTGCACTTCAAGACGCGCTGCAACTCGGGGACAAGTCAATTTTCGTTTGTATTATGGTTTCAGTCACTGTAAAGCTTAGGAAGTGCCATCTAAAGCAATTGAGGCTGAATGTTCGCGACTTTGTATTTTGATGTATTTGAGTAGGTTACTTTTTAATTTAATAAAAGTCTTCAGAATAATTAATCGTTGAAGTTATTAACAAAACATTATTAGTTTCGGTAAACCGTTTCCAAGTTGGACAGTTAATAATTTAAGCCTGACTTGAATGACACATACTCGTACTAAACTATTACTTTTTTAAAGATACACTGAATCTGAATTTTGCAGGAGTGGATGCTGGGTTGCAGTGGGCTTATGAGTCATTGTGGAGTTAAGGAGAGGCTAGAGAACAGCAAACTCTAAGATGTCAAAAAGGCAGGGGTATAAACTGAGGGCAGAGAGCGTCAGCAGAATATCGCAAAGTTAGTTGACGTAAAACGACCGATGAAGATGAAGATGAAAATGTTGATTGTTGATGCTAATTATCGAATTGATCGTATTATAAAACTTGCCGGTATTCATTAATTTTAAACATTTGGAGATATATATATTATTAATATGCTTCTAGGTAGCAGATTTATCTAAAGTGAATGTAATATGCTCCAAAACTAGTGTAGATAGGATAGCAAAAACTACTGAAATAACGTAACAAACAAAACTACAATACAAACAAAACACGAAAAAGGAATACCGAAAGTAAAGTCAAATAGATTTCGAATAATAAGAAAATGTCTATGTTAAATGGAGTACAGCAAAGTAACTTTTATCTACACAAACTCATAAGCTCTGCCCACTTTCCCGCGATCCCGTCCGCCTCGCCGTGCCTCGAATGACCCCGCCCAGACCTTCAATGCAATTGAATTCAATTTATATCAAGACCTTGCCTAGCCTGCTCCCGGCTCGTGATGCTGCACTGCAATACCTGGATGCATTTCGGATTGCATGAAGTCAAATTTTGTAAAACGTTATTGACGGAATTTCGAGATAAACTACTCCAAGTTGAAACATATGAGTATAGAATTTTTTACATTGTCAGTGGAAAAGTCAGTGGAAAAGTTTTAGTAGATTAACTACAGGCATTGGTTTTTGTTGAAGAATAGCCTTGTATTGGAGACGTGGTGGATTCTCTTTCCTTCCACAATCGCAATGAGCGTACGACTGTGCCTTTTGTGGAATTCGAAACTGTTGTAATGCAAGAGCTAAGAGCGTGCGCCTAGCAACACGAGTATTAACGTCTCGTTAAAGAAGTACGGGGCGGAGACGAGCAAGCTTAAGTCGCGGGGCGGATGAGTTCGTTGTGGGCCATGTAAAAAGCGAAGGGAACTAGCGCCGTTGACCGTGTCCGTCCGCGCTAATTGCCCGGAGCGTCCGCTGCCCCCGCCCCACAACCACAACCGTACCCACCCGCGTCCGCCCCCCCCTCCCGTCCCCACCACCCACCCACGCCACCACCCGTGTCCCCGCCCCCGTCCCCCGCACCCGCACCCCGCACCCGCACCCGCCCCCCGCACCCGCCCCCCGCCCCCCGCCCACGCCCCCCGCCCCCCGCCGCCGGCCCACGCCCCCCGCCCCAACCCACGCCACCGTCCGCGTCCCGCCCGCGTCCCCGCCCACGTCTCCGCACCGCCACCATCACAAATGCCACTTTCGCCACTGTCCCACTACGCTTCGCCCCACGTCCCCTCCCCCGTCCTCTCCCTGCCCCCGCCATTCCCATCCCATCCCCCTCCCCCGCGCCGCCACCGACCCCATTCCCGCGTCTTCCACACTGCCAACCTGTCCGCCCTTCTCGTCCCTCCTCCACCCTCACCTCAACCCCGCTCCAACCAATCCCACCCCCTCTTCTACCCGCCTCTTCCCCGCTTCACACCTCCCTCAATTCCCCCACGCCCATCACGCTCCGCCCCCATCGCATCAACCCCGTCCCAGCACCACCTACTCACCCCGCCCCCTCTTCCACACCGTCCCGCCCGCGCTCCCCTTCCCCTCCGCCGCTCGGGATGCGCCGCCACGGCCTTCTGCGTGCGGCGCCGCTCGGCGGCCTCTCGCCGGCCTCAGTGGACGCGCGGCGCAGACCTCGCCGACGCCCCCGTCCCCTGGCGAGGACGCCCCCACTCCCCAACGCCTTTCCGGAAGCCGCGCGCGGCCCTCGCCCGCACGCCCTACACTACAGCGCACGCGCTTCCAACCTCAAGCACGCCCTGCGAGGAGACTCAGTGACCAATGATACGAAGTCCCGATTACTCTGTTTACAGCGACAAGTGCGAGTTACATCATGTGTTTCAGAAAACAATCTCACATTATATTGGTTGAAATTATGACTCAACATGAGGTTCATCTCGTAATAATAATAATAATAATAATAATAATAATAATAATAATAATACACATTTTAAAATATTTGAGAATAAAGAAAACTTTAGACATTTTAATATATTAATGTTAAAATTATTTGTTTATTACATTGTTATTCTAATTGACCTATTAATTTTGGGTTTTTCCAAACAGATTTGTTTCTATTGATGTTATTTAATAAATATGTTAATATATCTATGAAAAGTAAGCTTTCAATAATATTGTTTTCTGCTGATATAATGTTTTCATTCATAATGATTGATTCATTTTTAATATTGATGTAGTTTGTCAAAAGAAATGTATCTGAAGATGGAGACGCCCAGATCTGAAACGTTGTACGAAGTGATATCAAGATTTAATGTTGTAATAAACCAACTTTCATATTTTAACTTAAATGTGATTATCCGCAATACATGGAACGTTTTGTTTATAATGATAATAATAATAATAATAATAATAATAATAATAATAATAATAATAATAATAATTGACCACCCCAATAACCCATTGAAACTGTATGTAACATTTGGGGAGAAATAGTTGCTTTACATTATCGGCCGAACGTTTAACCAGGGGGACCCGAATAAGGATTGCCGAATTCGGAAATATGGGCATTGTGTCGTCTTCTTGATAAAGCATACCATACGATAAAAAAATAAAAATTATGCCAAAATGTGTTATTGTAGATCCTTCTTCAGAATTCATTACAATACTTTTTCAGTGAAAATTTTCAAAACTCAAGATTTATTTTCTTTTGTGAACTATGTAAATGCAAATATTAATAAATACTTTGGTATATTTTTATTCATAAATGCCTAACAACAATCGAGGTGAAATCTTAGTTTGCTGTGAGTTCCGTGATTCGAAAGATTATCAGTTCACCTTGCCATAGCCTGCACGTCACAGCCTTATCCTGTATATGCAGAGCCTCCACGAGGTTACGATGGCTTGAATTTTTACGGATTCATTAGCCGTATATTACCAATATTCATACTGCACTCAGAATAAAAATAATACTAGTATTTAAATTCTATTATCAACTATTTCTTGGATGTACAAGTCCTACTTCTATCGTACGTTCTGTCTAATTAACACTGGTCCAACCTGTACTACAATACGGGAAAAAGTAGGGTGGCATCGTTCATCTAAAAACCTCTGGCAATATCACAAAAACGCTTTATCAAAATATGACTAATTTCCAGTGACTCATGACCACGAAGAAGAAATAAGATGAAATAACAGCAGATTTTACACGAAATGAAGTGCAACATCACTTCAGGTTATAAATATTTCATGATCCATAGCCCTAGACTATATAACTTCATAATTGCACATAGACCTAAAGTTATTAAACTAAACAACAAGGAATTCAAGTAGTATATTAAAAGATACATTGTCAGTCATGAAAATAATTAAATTTCTTATTTATTGCATTTAATTAAAACAAAGATTTCTATCCTTTGTTAATACCTTTCTTTAAATGTTTAATAGTATAACATACTTTCTGCTCGTTTCTTTGTAATAACACATGTTTTGTATAAATTTCTGTATGTTTGATTAGGATACTGTTTTGTAAAACTGTTACTTGTTTATAAGTTGTGTTGTCTTCGTATCGCATTTCAATTTTTTTCGGTGTATGCTTACTTAAACTCAAACTGCACCAGTGCTCGTTCGGTTTTTGTAAACATTTTTATTTTACATATTTGTACATATTTTGGTATAATTACATATTTTATGTCTTGCTACATATTTCATTACATTTTAATATATTTGTAGGTCGAAAATGAACATTTCACATGCCAGTGCGAAATATATTTTACTTGAAAACTAACTTTGTTACTGAAATACTTATGAAACCACGCAATGCGCTTGTATTAACGTAGGACCATCGTATTAATTGTCAAGCTTACCTCCCCCGCCCCCATCTGCTTCTTGGAAAAATTGCAGTCTGGATCAACGATGAGCGGATGTATGTGAAGCAGAAGGAACTTCAACCATGTGCTTACTCGAGTTTCATGGACCCAATGTGTAACTCGATAAAAAAAATTCAGCTCATTCCTGTTCTGGAGTTGGAGGGGGGGGGGTCATATGCTCCCTTTACCCTACCTTCTTTCTATCACAAGCTACATGGTACTATTCGCTTAAGCGCCGGCTCCTCGTGAACAACATTGTATATACTACGAAAGTATCATGTTTCGGATGAAACTAGCAAATAATTGCTTCTGTAGATGTAAAACTTTCTTTCAGCCTCTCTGAATCCATGTTAAGTTCTGATCGGCAACCTACTCTACTAGGAAAACGCTTGAATAATGGAATTTTAAACATTATAACAAATTTTTATTTCACATATTTCCTATTTTTTCTTACATTCTTTAGAAAAAATGAGTACATAAATATGTACATATTTTGCTTTTTTATTACAATAAATTCCGTTCCCTACTCATAAATTTGAGGGATGCCATCTTGATATATGTCCATTTCCCGCTCTGAAACCATAATTGGCCATCAATTACCCCCAAACCCCTCTTAGGGTGTATTTTGATTCATCATTATGACACGAATGAAAACAGAACTCACTCCTCAACATTAAAAATAGATGCTACATTTGCACGACTTGACTAAGAATAATCATAAATATATTCATATCTCTGCGTGGATGGCCTGACGGCAATAAAGTAAGCTGGTTTCGGGCAGTTATCAAGTGTTCCAAGCTCTAAGTTTACGGCCCATCCTAAGAAATAGCGACCGGTTTTATGACACTCCTACGTGACAAGCTGCACACATTAAATTTCGACCAATTGCCAGGGAAACGACCTTCATGTTGCAGAAACTGTTTTTGTTTGAGCAACGCTGCGACGTGTGTCGGAAATAGTTCTGATATTGCAAGTCATTGACTGTTCCCTGTCCTAAAATAAATTTTCGAATAAAAGGACAACCGATATGAACTCCTTATCAATGCCTGTGGCCGCAGTGCTGCCCGCATGTCCTTGAGGGCCTTTGGGTAACCAAAAGACAGAAGAAGGGCAGTGTTGCCTGTAAGAAATAACTTTTACGTGTTCTTAAACTTGTTTGTTTTTACCTTAATCTCACGTTAAATTCAATGCTGACATGGTATTTCTTTGACATTTACTATTTGGAACGAAAACTTATGATACCATTGTGTTAGAATAATGAGAATAGTATATAACTTGTAAATTGAATAATATTTAGTTGTCTATTTCATTTCAATGATTTAAAAGTTGCATTAACATCGCCCTTTTCAAATTTATTATACTTGTATATATCTGCGTAATACAGGAAATTCGTTATCTACGTTGTTTATAGTCAATAACAATTGCTAATGAACACTTCGAAGAGTTGAGTGCCAACAAGACATGTACGCATACATACCCAATTTTCAGCAAATGTTATAAAATAATGCACACTTCAAGAAGACTCAAAAATGTAAGTCGAAACGTTTAATTAGATATTTTAAAATGTTGAAAGTGTTCTAAAGATAGAACAAAATATATTTATTATTGTATTTTAATATTTGTTGATAATGTTAGAATATAACAAGATATTGTCATAATTGTGTTAAAAAGAATAAAAATTGACAATGATTTTTAGATATGTCAGTTATCATACCCTTATATCGTTGTAAATTGTTAGCGTTTTCAAAAAAATAAAATTCCGAGTTTTCATTATTATATTTACTCTGCTTCCGTGTGTACAGAGTGAAATGTGTACGTTCGTGATTGCCCTGTTAAGGTCATTGCAGTAGTTCACAACTTTTTTCTCTCATTTCAAGGAATACTACACGATGTCATCCTCCATCCCAAAACAAGTGATGCTATGAGAGCCCAATTATTTCATGTATTTATTTGCAAGAGTTTCCTAATATTACAATCCTCAAAGCTGTTTCCAACCCGCCCCACTATTTACCCAAGGTGGGATTCAACCTCTGGTCGTAGGTTGTGCTTTCTTATCCGTTACATTAAGCTCTCCATTTCATCAAGCGTACATCCACTCTCATGAAGCATCAAAAAGTAAGTTGAACTTTTGAAACTTTCGAAATTTCAGACTTTTTTTTTGTAGAAATCTGAGTAGTACCATTTTTTATAACGCCCTTTGCCCTCTTACAGAAAATTTGTTTTTTAAATGTTTAATTTTTTTCATTAATGTAGTTGTAGGACATCGAGAAATTTTAAACGTTTGCAATTTTCAAAAATTCTTAAGTTTTGTGGAAAAATCAGACCTCCGTCAATTTTATAAACATACTTTGCTTAATTCGAGCAAAAACTTTTTTAATTTTTTTAATTTTTAATTTTTTACTTTTGAAAATCCTGTGTACACTTTATTGCACAACGCATTTCAAAGACAAACAGACGGATTGGCCGAGAGACAGATGTTTCCAAAAAACACTTTCTCTGTATCAATAATTCCCAAAACGTGGATTCTGGCTACGTCTTTCCCTCCGAAGGAACTTCTAGACTTTTCAAGAAGCCGCCGACTAGAGCGTCTGCAAAGTCCGCCAGGTGACCAAAGCCTTGAAGGATTCGGAAGCCACTCTCCGCAGCGCACTGAGGAATCTTGGATCTGCCCTCCTCGTTCCTCAAGGGATGACCGCATGCAGCAAGGCGATCTAAGCGAGTCCCACATGTTGGAAACTGTAATTACTGTACTGTCCGTTCAAGCCGTTTTCCGCGCACCCTGTGGAAGCTGGGAGTTGTTTACGCCAACTCTCAAAGGACGATAATAATTGCCCTGCACTCAGACTCCCTAGATGTCTTAGATCGCCGTTAACACTTGCCAGAACCTTTCCGGAAACTTTCCGCAAGACGCTCTCCGCGCGCTCTGGTCGATGCTGAGGGCAGTACTTATCTCCCTCAAGGAACCTCTACAACCCGTAAGTCGCCATTCACGGCCCTTCTGAGACTCTGGACAGGCCGCAAATCACTGCTTAACCGTAAGCCGATTTCCAAGCGAGTCCTCCAAACTAGAATCTGCACTTCGCGATCCACGCTCTCCAAAAGCCTTCTGGAAATTGCAATCCGTTGTCCATACTCTTTATAGAAGCTTTATATATACTCTTTAAGTAAGCTACTTGCCGCTCCTCAAAGAACGACTGGTAACCACAAGTAGCCTAAGAGCTCAGTGCCTTTTGGAATACGTTGCCAACGTCCTCCGACTAAAAGCATTGGGAAATGGCCCACTGCGCTCTGGAATACTCCGAGGCTTCTCAGATCCACCCTTCCCTCCCTCGAGGGTCTTGTGGCAACCGCGAGTCGCCCTCCGCAGGGCCTTCCGGCGGCCGCAGATCGCCGCCCGCCCTCGCCTCCTGCGCATGCGGCCTTGAGGCGCCGACCTCGCCAGGCGGTCGGCCACCGCGCGGCACGTATCGACCGAGGGGCCGTGTTATCCGCCGCACAACACGGCTGAGTCAGTAGCGGTTCCGAGTGGCGAGGCCGTTGCGTAAGCGCCGCCGGCGGCGGCGGCGGCGTTGGCGGTGGCGGCGGTGGCAGCAACGGCAGGGGCGGTGGCGATGGCGGCAGCAGCGCCGGCGGTGGAGATGGCGGAGGCGGTGATGGCGGTGGCGGAGGCAGCGGCGGCGTCATTGGCGGTGGCGGTGGATGTGGAGGTGGAGGTGGAGGTGGAGGTGGAGGTGGAGGTGGAGGTGGAGGTGGCGGTGGCTGTGGCGGTGGTGGCGGTGGTGGCGGCGGTGGCGGCGGCGGCGGTGGTGGCTCAGGAGGTGACAGTGACGGTGACGATGGTGATGGAGGAGGCAGCGGCGCCGGAGGACGGAGATGGTAGCCGCGGAGAAGAGGCGAATGCACAGTTTCTTTGGGGGAAAGGTAGTCGCGATCTCATGAAATGAAGAAACCTTCAGCATAATGTAACAAGTTAAAACGTGCCTTTTACAGGAATATTTTTGTCTATTACATTTCCAGGAAAACGGAAGTAAAAAAAATACGTACCTCTCTAATTGAATGAAAGTAATTTAATTGCCTTTTTGCATACGAATTATTTGGAAAGAAAATTTTCCGTCCATTCAAAGCTGCCCTTTTGCGCGTTGCCATGGTGAGTTAGCGATGATTTGTTCAGTATTTTGATAACCTTTTATCTAATTAAAAATCAGAGTTAGAGCATTAGCAAACAATGGTCTGCAGCTTACAAATAGCAAAGTTATACTAAAAACAAACATAACAACAAAACTAAAATAATAAATCTGTATCAGTGAAAACGAGAAAATAAAAAAGTCCAAAACTTACAAAGAAACAGAGATAAAATGTGCATAATAACATGAAATATATTGTAATTTGCAATCATGTGATGCCACATGATGAAAAGTGCTCTTGCCCTTGAAAAACTTCAATGGTTACATAAAAAATAAGTGAATTACGAAATGATTCATGGGGCACTGACTGTGAGTCCCCACTGCGGTGGGGGTGGCCTGATTGTGGGGAGCGTCGTGGGGGAGGGGCGAGGCGCGGCTTACGGAGCCCCTAGGAGTGCGCGGGGCGGTGCTGAATCACCCGTTGCGCCACGGACGCGTCGCCGCCGCGCCGGGCGGAGGCGGCGCCGGGGAAAGGGGCGAGGCGTGAAGGGGAGGGGCTACGGACTGCAGACGACGGGAACCTCCGGCAGGCGGTATTGGATAGTCGGCGGCTATGCTAGACGGGAAGGAATTTTTACGATTACCTGGCGAACCCAGGAAATTGATTTGTTTTATTTTGTATAATTATAATAGATATTATATTCTTGTATTTTTTTATCTAGGGCTTTTATCCAGCCGACAGCTGGTTACCCTTTACGCCCCGATGGGACGCATATTCGACCATACACTAGACAAACACTTGCGGGCTCCTCTGATCTGGGGTCAGCAGAACGCAAGGCCCTCCGCGACAACACATACAAAGTCAAGGGACAAACAGCCATGCCCAAGGCGGGACTCGAACCCGCGACCCTTCGGACCGAAGCGCTGAGTCGGTACTCGCTCTTAGCCACCTCGGCCATCCAGGTCGGCATATTCTTGTATTACTTACTTTAATACAGATACCTGCTTTGAGAGCTCAAAGACAACACCGTGCCCGCTAGTGCTTCTGTGGGATCGTTGACCGGTAGAACTGAGTAACGATGGTGGCAAATTTTTATCACGAGCTTCTAGCTGGATCGAATACAACAGTCTGGAAGAGATTTCCAGCGACCGGCTGCCCTGATAAGTAGTTACCCTAATCATAGCCATATATCGTCGGCGATCCTTTTGTTCTCATCATTGTCCCCTCTTCCCCATTACTTACAAGACACACTTACAAACACTACATTATCATGCGTGTCGGGAGACTAGTCGGATGCTTAGAGAATGTCCCTGTTGGAGCGGTGCCCCGCTGAAGAGAAAACGGAAGGGGGGAGGAGGAGGGAAACCGCAAACCCATACGTATATTGGCCTCGGATCTCCCGGTCCAGCGTAGGACCGTCATCAACTCCTGATATACGAATATTCACTACACTTACTGAACTATTTGCCTAAGTAGTTGGCACGCTCGAAATCAATACACCATTATCACGACACCTGGGTTCAACGAATGGGTTTGATGGTTTCGTGATGGTGTTGTAGCGATATGAATTTTGTAGGAGTAATGGAATAGGAAACGTGGGAAACGGGAAAACCGCAAATAAACCTGCCGGGAGTCCGATAATTCACAACAAAAACTTTGGATTCTGGTTGAATGACCGGGATTTGAATCACAGTATCCAGAGGAGAATGGCAAGCAGCCATACCGCTGCACTAAGGGTCGACAGCCTACACAAAGCTTCCTACAACTTTATAACAATAAATATGCTACAAAAATATAATATAATACAAGTAGTAATGACAACGTTTTTCCCCGACACTGTGGCACAGTAATTGCCAGAACACAACTGTACATCAGGATGTCTTCAGTTTGAGTTTCAACGGTGGCACACTTTTTCACCTCGTAAACGACTGGAATGAGGCCTGCCCCAGCCTTAGCACCGAGCGACGAATTGATCCCTAAGATCCACGCAGTCTACCCTAGCGATCATGAGAAGACACGGATAGGATCTCGTGAGTACTCAGTTTCAGCCAGCCATCCCTTCGGGTTGTTATTCCCCTAATTATTCCCCACACATCGAGAAAAAGTTTATGACACCACATCTTGTGAAGTGAGATCAGATGATAAAAATTCTAACTTGGAAATGAGAATGGACTTCTTTATGTATACTTAAACTCAACATAGGTCTTTTATGTACATTTGATATCCGAAAAATAATTGATGAGACTATTGGAAAAAGTGAGATACTGAAGTGACATCAATGTGTGAGTCATGGCATAGATAATTCCAATAATACAACGCAAGTGGAAAAATAGTAGGGTTCAAAATCAATTTTATATCAAAATATATATAATATTTGCTAACATCTACTGATGTCATAAATATAATACATGTTTACATGTATCCCATTAATGGAATTATCTTTTATACAGTGCAACCTATTTGGTACGCTCTTACTGAAGTACATACAGACCTAAAAATTAATCAAACCCTAAATTTTCTCAATACACCCAGTTTAAAACTCCTACGTAAATCACTGTTCGGATGTCTGGTAAATAATCATGAAGGAGTCTTGCACCATACAGGGAAAGAGAAGTATCTTTTATTTTTAGACCCAAAAAAGTGCGGTTTAAGGATCCACAGATCTTTTGGAGAGATCCCAATCAAACTACTGATAAAATTCCAAGAATATCTTCCCGTTTCCAAGAGTTCACGGTCGTTTACGTCAATTTTGAATAAAAAGATCATCTGCCCCAAAATGCAAACTTTCTGTTTCCTTGAATCTTAAAAAGGTTCTTAACATGTCTATTGTGTGTTAATAATATGTAGTTATTAAATTAGTACTTCAAAGGAATTTAATCAAAGAAAATCTTCAGGCAATACATTATATATTGACCCCTTTACTTATCAGTATTAAAGGCTAAAAAAGAATATTGTTTAAAATAACAATGTGGACATTAAAAGGGGAAGATGATTTAAGTTCACTTCATATGAATATATTGTCCTTCTCAATAAAATATTGAAACGTGCTTCTTCACATTAAAGAGAATGATCTTCCGATCTTTGAGTCATATCCCTAATGAGCTGTTGTCGACCACGTATAGATAGCTAACACTAACCAATTTGATTAGTAGACAATTATGAAGTGGTATCGCGGTAACGTAAATATTACCCAATTTCACACATTCAGAATATTGATCCTATAATTTCTCCCTCCTCACCTCAAAAAAGGAACGTTTCGATTCTAATCCTATACAAACATGTTCGTAGAATTTTATATAACACGTAATAAACAGAAAGGGACAGCTGGTGGGAAGTTTATAAATTAAATAAGAGACAAAATGCGTAGTTTCGAGTTCCGTATACATTATATTGGTGATACATTTCTATTTTAGACAGCCACTAGTAGAAGCGGTTGTTTCAGGGCATGCATAGCGTGATGAAATTTCAATTTTTAGCACTAGTGCTAAAAGAGAAACAATGCTCAAGTGTTCAGATAAATATGTGAATTCAACAAAAAAACAACAAAATACTTTCCTCTGACCGCATCAGCTACTACTGACTTTAATGTATCATTTAATGTTTTGTATAATTTAATTCAAATAAAATGAAAGTAAGGTTTTTAAAATAGTGTTTATACACGTGGAAAAGGTGATTTTATTTTTCTATTAGAATTGCACCGATCGACCTATCGGCCTCGAGTCGAAACATTTCTTGCTCGCAAAATAAAATGCCACTTTTACCACTCGCATCATAAATATCTATTTTCACGAATCCACCTAAGATAACCTTACATAACCTCATTGTATTCCTCAGATGGGGTTTTGCTGCGCTTTTCAGTGTTGACGACGAGACTGACCTTCGGTCTTCTCGATTTGTTTACGAACTTGAGTCTGTGCAACCCATAACTTCCAATGCAAGTTTTAGGCCAAAATACTTCTCGTGATCATACAAGATGTCTCCCATACAGGTAATCACATTATTTTAGACAGCTCCCAGTGTCCAATGCCAACATTAACCCGATGAAGTCCGAAATGATCCGTTCACCATCTTTCATGCAACTCTATCCGAACCGTTCGGCGGATGTGCGACTTAACCGCCTACTCCTGACATTAGCCGTATTTCGGGTTTAAGGCGTAACCTATACACAAACTGAGAAATCTCTGAAATTACACAAACTATTTTTCTTCTATCTCACAAAACTTTACAAACGGTTACCCTGATCCTTTCAACCGGCTGAGGTGTCTCAAGGCATCAACTGATGTCACTGAAGTGCCAGTGACCAGGCGGTCCTAGGGATCGAGTTCCAAAGGTGGCAGGATTTTCGACACTAGCCACATACGTAGGTCGAATTCAGCCGCTGTTAGGAAGAGAAAACTAGCGACCGGCTGCAATGATCGGTAGTTTTCCGTGGTTTCACCAATCAAGACCAGACGCATGACGGAGTAGTACCTAACGGACGGGATACGGAGCGTTCGCGAAGTTTCATTCTTCTTGTTCGATTCTCATTCTCTACTTACATGCACAAACTACCACACATGCCGCAAGACTAGTCGGGAGCTTAGATCTTGTCCCGAATGGGGGTGGAGCCCCGCTGATAGGAAACACCTGACCTGAGGGAAAATCTGTCAAGCCGACGGGTAGGTCGGCGCCAGATTTCGTTGTCACCCCTACCTCCCTCGATAAATATACGCACTACACTTACGGGACTAATGACCTTAACTGTTGACGCGCCTGAAATTCACTAATAAATAATTCAACTGACCTTTCAATTGATGAATGGTGAATTACTTGATTATGTAGGGTGTTTGTCCGGTTACTTTTGCTTTCCACGCTATATGGTGGAAACAACTGTATCGAAAACAAGTTCGGCTCCAACAGCATGTTGGCTCCAACAGCATTGGTACACAAAAAGTATGCTTTTATATTACTTTAAATGCCGCTATTTTCTTCGGGAAAATGTTTCAATGAAATTTGTAGTCATGAATTTGAGGCGTGGCAAATTTCGTTTTATAATATCTGCTAAACAGACCAATTCTTGTTATAGTGCGATGGTGTTCGTTATAATCCCGCAGGCTTTCTAGACTGTTATGAGCCCCTCTGAATAGGATATCAACATGATCGCTAACTCCCGTTCGACAGAGAAGCTTAAAGTTTATAGAAGGTTTGGTATTTTGAAACAATCGCAGGTGCAGAAGAGACTGATTTGGCTGATGCTTTCCATAACCAAGGAGGAAGACGACTGACGTGCGAGAATGTTATGTAACATGTAACAAACACAAGGTAACTAGTTTTCGTTCCCAGGTCGCTTCGCTGAAGAAAGGAAATTGCGTTACCTGACCGTTTTACTGCTCTTGGAACTTCAAAAATACGCACGTTACTCGCTTATTTTTGTGAGTTGACTTGGCAATTTTGATTTGACCTTAAAAACGATTTGGTTGTTAACCTTTCTTACTGTAATTTAACCTCAAAAGTTTGTACGATTAAGACTGTATTATATTTTTTATTTATTCATTTTGTGCGTGTTTGTATTTGAAGTGTCATATAAATTATAAGAAACCCTTTAAATCAAAATTACTGGTCTGCGGAAATGAATAAATAAAAACAAAAACATTTCTAAAGAATTTGTAAATATTATTAAACATCGAATATTATGTGAAACGTGTGTTGGAGCTCCTTGAATGTCATTGAAATCATTCTTCTCTTGTTGATGACATAATTCATTTGGCATATGAACTACTTGAATATTCGAGAGGAAGATAATATTTCTCCCCAGACATTCTGGTCATTCTGCTCACAGTTTTCACCTGATGGTTTATTCTATCAACATAGTGTTTGCACTTTCTTAGTTACCTTAGATTTCTGAGTAGGTGAAGTCAAGGTCGATGCGGATTCGATATGAGTCGTCACGCTTCTGGTGCGCGATATCTTTTCGGGGAAGGTGGGAAGTAGAAAGTTTGTTGAGTGGTTTCCAGATGTAGATATTTTTTAGCGCGACAAGTTCGCGAAATCCCAGCACCGACTTGAGACTAGTTTCTTATGTTTCTCATTGGCTTCGTGTTGAACATGCCCAATAGTAATTTTCCAGTTTTCACAATACATATTTTCGGTTCTCCAAAACTTACCTCACGTTATGTATCAAGAATGTTAACAATTACTGTCTGTTAATGTTTTGATGTTAGAGGATGTATCTCACATTCAAATTAGAGTTTTTTTTGTATTAATCAGTTGTTTTGGACCAACTTGGGAAATTTCTTGCGTATCATTTTCTGTTCCAAAGGAAATAACAACATTAAATAAATTCAAACTGTGTAAAAATGCAACAATTAAACTTCTAAATAATATTTTTATCGTGTTATGATGATATTAATAAAAATAACGAATAAAGCTCTTTTATAACGTTTCTTGTGTCGAAAATCCGCTCGTTTAGGACGTAACTTGTATCGTAAATTTAAATTGGTAACATGCGTATAAAGTCTCCTCTTCGACTTTAGCGAGGGTCTTGGGATGTGACCGGGAGCGGTGACTCAGTGCATCAACAGGTGTCATTGCAGTGCCTCTGACCGGGAGGTAGTAGGTTCGAGTCCCGACGGCGGCAGGATTTTCGACACTAGCTTTTCGGCTAAGTCGAATTCAGTGGCTGTTTGGAGGAGAATTCTAGCGACCGGCTGCTCTGATCGGTAGTTTTCCGTTGTTTCTCTGATCAACACCAGGCGAATGCCGCAACAGTATCCGAACAAACGGGCCACGGACCGCGCGCGATCTGTCCTTTCTCTTCCTTGTCCTATCCTCACCCCTTACACACACACTAACATGCACCACCATGCAGGGAGACCGGTCGGGGACTTGAAACATCCCGGCTGGGACGGTGCCCCGCTGGTGGGAGATACCTGGTTGGCCAAAACCCCGCTAGTCCACGGTAGGTCGGCGCCGGATCTCGCCATCCAGTGGGGGAAGATCACCGCCACCTTCCGTTGAAAAACCTTGCACTACACTTACAGAACTATTGACCTGAGTAGTTGACGCACTCGGAATCACTAACAATCAATCAATCAATCTGGGGATCGGAGGTGGCTTCTCCGGAGTTGAGTTTTCCTTCCAGCATTTTCCGACAGCCTTCTTTCTGGTTGGAAAAGTTATTTCTTACATAATTTAATTTATGCTATAAGGAAAGATTTGTAAAGTTTTACGAACGCATTCACATATAAAGACGCTGTTCGGGATGATAAGGTAAAATACTAGACTATATCACATAATGTACCAATCTACGTTAGCATATACTATACATATGCCCAAACATTTGACTTAAAATGAGATCATTTATATAAAAAATACCAGAGTAAATTATATTTAATTTAATTAATAGTTGTTGCAAAGAAAATTGTTTGTGGCAAAAAAGAAATGTTTTATGAAGGTTGCGGGGAACAGACTAAAAATATTGTTGCAGAAGTTTAAAAATAGAGAAACGGGAGATTCAATTAGTAACTACGCCATGTTCCATATATCTATCCTAATGTTTGATTTCCAAACTTACATAATAATACAACTTAATAATCCATGCTAATAGTTTTAAACAATGAGTTTAATATTTATAACTTGTTTGAAAAAAAAACCTTCAACAGAAATCAATAATACATTTGAATAACCCGGCTTGTGTGGCTCAAAGTATCAATTGACGTCACTGCCGTGCCTCTGACTGGGGGGTCCTAGGATTCGAATCCCGACGGTCGCAGGATTTTCGGCATTAGCTACAAAACTAGGACGAATTGAGCTGATGACTGAAAGAGTTCTAGCGGTTGCTCAGGTCGGTAGTTGTCCATGATTTCTTCGAGTGACACTAGGTGACTGCCGGAGCAGTACCCCCAACAAACGGGTCACGGACCGCGCGCAATATTTCCTTCCTCTTCCTTGTCCTATCTTCATCCCTTACATATACACCCACTTACGAGCACTTCTCTACTTCACATGTCGAGAGTTTAGACCTTGTCCCGACTGGGACGGTGGGGTGGGGTGTACCTAGTTGAGGAAAACCGCGCAAACCGACGTGAATTTCGGCGCCCGATCCCGCCGTCATGTGTGGGGAAATCACCGCCACCACTCGCGATAAAAGCGTGCACTACACTTACGGGAATAATGACCTTAGCAGTTGACGTGGCCGAAAATATCAATCAATCACTTGTATAAGAAATTAAAGGGATCACTACTCTTACGGGAATAATGACCTTAGTAGTTGACGTGGCCGAAAATATCAATCAATCAATCACTTGTATAAGAAATTGAAGGGATCACTGATTTGGGACATGTTCTGCTTATCTAACTTGTTTACCCCTGAACACCCTGGCAGAGAATTACAAGTACTTGCGCCACTTACTAGAAAAACCTTTTCTACGGAAAACAGTAATAAATTTAACAACGCTAATAAGCGGGAAATCCAGTGATGTACAGGCGTTGCAGTTCTTTACAAATGGAAGCAAGAAATGTCGATTTCACGTCTTTACAGGGAAATCCGCCAAGCATCACGAGATGTATGGTTAGATTCCCCGTTCTTCATTAAGGTCAAGGTCAATTTTGGACCAACATGCACCCAGAAATAAATTTAGGGGAAGCACTTAATAGCCATTGATAAAGATACAAAACAAATGCGAGCAGTTGAAATGCGTTGGGTAAATCCCTCACAATGCATCCGAACATTATATCTGTTGCTATCGACCATTTCCTCGTGACACTATTAAAAAGCTGCTTCCTGGCGTTTTAAAAGGAGTCATAACTATATCCTCTAAATAATTAATGGCATTTTTCTCTTTTTGCAAAGTAGGTCAGTTGGCCAAAACTGTTACAATGTTTCAATTGTAGAAGAAGGGAAATAGGATTGGTATTAATGTTTTCTTTTCTACTGTAATTTCTTCAATTCAACAAATTATTAAGGATTCTAGACAGACATTTGAAGAAATTGAAGATGAAATGAGACGAGCTCGTAAATAATGATAATACAAGAACATAAGAAACAACATTAACATAAGAAAAAAGAAATAAGAAACAACAAGGAGAAAATGAACATATAAAATTTAATATCATTTTTATATAAGACTTAAAGATGGCAAAAATATTAATAACATCATTCTTGTGACTCGAAAACTAACTCTCTTAAATTTTCTGCATTGTCGACTAACCATTTCTTCCTGTAATTAGTTTTTAATTAATTTACTAATCCTCTCCTGGTAAATGAATTTCCGACTCACTCAACGCATCCAGACCTTGTGGATTAGAATTCCAGTACATGGTGGTGTCTTTTCTTTCGAATTTTCTTTGCGCAGGACCTTTTGTCTGTGTTCTTCTCACCCTCAAATCCAAGGTGCCCTCATCAATCGAAAATTTTTTTGTGTCCCTTTCAACATTTTTAGTGACGTGCTTGCCACATTTTTATAAATTTAAATATAAAATTATATCAATGATATTAATTTTTAATTTCATCATCTGGTCACAATTGTAAGTACTCTAATCCGAAAGCATTTACAATAATTATTAAACAGAATATTTGACGTAACAATAATATTTACTATATAATCAATACTACAATAAACTTTGTTGTGAAGATGATGAGCATAGTATTTTCTTTTTCAATCCCAATTGTTCTACCAATCTTTCCTTTGTATGTCACACCATAATACCTTCTAGATTCAAAATTTGGATATCTTGGATCCCCAGTAAGACCAAGAGGTTCTTGTTCCATCTCAAGAAAATAGTGCACTCATTATTTGCCAATAAAGACGAACATTATCATTGTCAATAAAAACGAACAAAACTCGTATTCATACTAATGAAAATATCTTATTTCAATTCAGGGATTTTGTCGACTAATGAAAACTTTCTTTTTAAATTTGCTACAAAATGAAGGAGCAAAATCGATTCTTCATAGTTTATTTCTTTGTGTGTACGCGATTTCAACTTTTCGATTTATATTTTTATTTATTAATTTTAAAATTCGTAATTTTGATTTTATCATTAAATATATACATTTTAACATGAGAACTTCCTGAGACTGTTTTTAAATCTATATATTATAGACATGAAAAATAAATTTGTAAATATATATGTTTTGAACATGTGTTCGATTGTTTTACTATTTAGAAATAACAGCTTTCCTTTTCCAATTGCACCCTCCTATTTTGACTTGGAACGATGTTCCTCATCCGGGTAGAACGAGATGATAAGAGAAGTCTGCATTCCAAAGAAGTGCTTTTTAGCTTTAAAAGTCTTAGTTGGCCTTCTTGTCAGAAGCGCCCTCCAACGGATTTCATTTTACAGTTTTTTCCTCGTTTCGCGTAACGGTTCGTTTCCAATACGATTCCTCAAGAGAAACTCTTCTCTTCTGTATAATTCACTTCTGCCCTTAATAGCTCTTCTCGTCAAAGTCCTAGTTAATTTCGGCTTTGTGCCGAAGCAGCAAATAGATGCAAGAAAGGAGCAGAGTGAATAGATGGTAAGAAGGCTTCTACGTTGCAAACGAAAATCTTTATACTGCAATAGTAACATTCCCTTTGGCTACATATTCTATTAGGTAATATTCTTATGAAGTAGCAATTCGTTAATTCCAAAATATGAAACAGAACTTTGTAATCTCACATACGTTTTTATGACTTGGAAATGTGAATTACAGAAAAAAGTTATCCAAAAAGGGCATGTTCCCAATCGTTACAGATATTTTATAATTATTCGGTTTCATCCGTCACATTTTTACTTCCAAAGACGTTAACAAATTACGATTTTTCCTTAATTATTTCTTCATGTCACACTTATGGTCCAAAACAGAAAAATGAAATGTATTACTCAGACTTGTTCAGTAAGTATGAAAATGTTATCAAATAAATGATTTCATAATATGTTTAAGTATATAATATCGTCTATTATGTTTCTCTTGTAAATATCACTTTTCTTCGCTTGTATTCAGTTAATCGTTACAAATAAGATATTATTAGAAAGACGATTTTTGTATCTTTTTACGAATATACTAAATGCTGCATCAAAGACTTTCATTTTTCCGAAGAAATGTAGAAGCCTCCCTCGGGCGATTAATCGTGAATAACTGGATGACACATACGTCCCCCTCTCCATCATACTAATATACCACATCAGCCTAAGTCCTTGAAGCGTTACTTTCAAGCTTCTCATTCACGATGTTTTTTCCTAGACTTAATCTTCAAAATGTGAACCTTCTAGTTCTTCTTTTATTTTTTTTGGGGGGGGGGATTTAGTCCTTCTGTCTATCGCCCCCCGTCCGTGGTAGAGATGTGTAAAATCCATGATAATAATTCTTTTATGAGTTAAATTTAATATTTATTCGCACTGATGTCTATTTGTATATAAATACTCAGAAATATTAGTTTTTATTCGCGCACGGTACTGGATCTACACAATGAAACTCCCGGTTCAGGACTCCTCTGTTTCATGATTTGTAAATAATAATTTTAATAAAAGCACATTATGATCTTTAAAGAAAAAGGTTGTAAACCATTTCTTTAGGTACAGCTCAAAAATATTATTTGACGAGTATTTCGTAATAGTATGATTCACACTATTTAGAAAGTGCGAAATCTTCACACGGGTCCAGATACTAGATTATATAAAATATTGTAACATATTATGTTGCCTTCAACCGTCTCGAAAAGTTTAAATGCTCCACAAACGCAAATGTTCTCTCCAGAATTACCGTTCCCGCATTTCTACATTGAGTTAGGAAGGTCGTTGCAATTAGGAAGGACCTTCTTTTCTCTTTTATCCTCAAATTTTTCGTTGAGGACTCCCAGAGAACTCGTGTTTAACCTTAAGCCTTCCCTAACATGGAAAATGTCAAATATTCTTTAAAACAAATATTAAATTTGTTAGTCCAGACAGCTTCTTACTCAAAGACTACAATATGTTAATTTATTGTGTGGTAATAAAAAGGCGTATTAAACATATAACGTTCAAGTCACTAACAAAAGTTCTTATACTCTGTACTTGATTGTTTTTCATTATTGTTATTATTAGTAATTACTTATTGTTATTGACAAATATTTCTTACCTTACCTAATACTGGCTTTTTTATTATATTTTGCGAATTTGTTGAAATCATATTATTACTTACATTTTGGTGTGAACTCTAGTTCTTTTAAGTTTCTTATCTAAGCTATTGTTAATATAAAACGCCGACTAGATGACCGTGGTGGCTAGAGCGTGTGCCGACTCAGCGCCTAAGTCGGAAGGGTCGCGGGTTCGAGTCCCACCGTGAGCATGGTTGTTTGTCCTTTGTCTTTCATGAAGTGTACAGTGGCGACAGGCGTTGTGAGTCTGCTGACCACAGACCGAGGAGTGTGTCAGTGTCTAAAGAAAAGGTTATTAAGTCACCCCATGAGGGGCATAGTGGGCACCCGGCACAAATAGTCGGAAACCGGCATCCCTTGAAGCTGGAAATGCTTCCGGAGGAACAAAATGTTAATTTAAAAAACAACTTCGCTTGAAGTTTCCCTGTTACTACATGGTTGTTTGTAATTATTGTTATTGCTAAATGGTTTAAACGATGGTAAATAAACACACTCTTTCGAATCTTCCACCTGCCGCGATCCGCGGCCCGTGGCCCGTTTGTTAGTGTACTGTTCCGGCATTCGCCTGGTGTTGATCAGAGCAGCCGGCCGCTAGAATTCTCCTCGACCTACCTATCAAGCTAGTGTCGAAAATCCTGCTTCCATCAGGTCTCGAATCATAGGACCACCGTCGTAGGCACTGATCAATTCACTCCCTGAGCCACGTAACCTAGTCCTACGTGTGGGAAAATTCAACTCGGTAGAAGGTAGCAGAGAGCAGCCCCTCCTAGAGTCCCTGGATACAGAGAGTAGCGCAACCCGAGCGGCCGCCGCCATTTAATGTCCTTTCACCCGATAGCCCCTCCAGGCAGCATTACGAGTTGAGGGCAAATGATAACAGGCGAAGGCATTATGAGGAATTTCTAGTATATTATCATTGGTTTTTGGCAGATTGGTGCTTCCTAACCTACCGTTTAATTCAACTGGATATAAAATGGCGGCCCCGGTGGCGCAAAGGAATGCGCTACTCCCTGTATCCAGGGACTCTAGCCCCTCCCTGCCCCCCCCTCTCAGCAGAGCCCTTTCCCCTTTGGAAGCAGTGGCCAGTGCTTCGCAACCCGGGCTTGTCGCCTGTCGCGGCCGGAGGTGAGCGGGCCTGTGTGGCATCGTAGCAGCTGAGGCGCTCTGACAAGGAGAATTCTGGGACACGCCCTCGCCGATTGGCAAGCGGTCGGTCACCGTCGACGTAATTGGGTGAGTGATGACTAGAGGTGATGGTTCTGGGTAATGGCGAAATGCAGAAGGATGAGAACAGAGCGGGATAAAAATCGAAAGCAATTTGCTCTGTCCGTCTGAACGTTAATGGATATTTGATGTCTCTGAGTTCAGTCTCATGAGTCAAGAATGATGATGTAATTTTTCACTGTTTTCTCGGAATTGGAATTTTGTTTTTCCTAGTGATCTAAAGATCATTGACCCAACTTCATTGGCTCAGTGCTCGAGTTCTGACCATTCTTCGTAGTTATTAAGAGACATTCGGATTTTCGTTCCTCGGAAAGACAAAAGTCGGTATAATTGTCATATTATTTTACTTTATTCAGAAAGTTGTGTGGCCCAGTGTATTACCTTGCCAATGTATCTCTTTATTGCTTGTGGGTCATTCTGCCAGCAAGCTGACGAGAAATCTAAGCCTTAAGAGACAGAAACCCGGATTTTAATTTTCCTGCACATTCCTGCACATTTGAACGGTATTCCATTGAAATATACAGAGAGAATCAAACCCAAGTGATGAGTCTCCTTTTGAGGTAAGACATATCACTATAACAACTGACGTAGACATGTCTTTCTCATGTAGGAGCCTTTCAGAATACTTTAGACGTAAGGATACGTACGTATAAATTATACGCAAGCAATCTGTAAGGTTTCAAGTTAATGTTTAAACACTGAAAATAGAATGATTATTATTTATTATGTTAAAGATGGTCGTCATTCATTTCAAATTAACCAACACACCAGAACTCCGCCGGTTGTAATACCATTTTGCAACATTAAATAAAATCCAGATTTTTGCACAGTTAAGTTTTTCTTCGGCTGAAATTTATATCACGGTACACCTTAAGGAAGTTGTTTAAACCGGCACTTCGCGCCGCTCCACGGTGGAAATCCACGGTGGAAGGGAGGAGGGGTGATTAGGGGTTCAGGAGTGGAATCTTTTGGTGGGGAAGGGCAGTGGACGATGTACGTAACGTACGTAACATACGGACATACGTATAGCAAGCAAAATATGGGCACGGCAGCCTCGGCGAAATTGCCCACGCCAATAGCGTCGGCTATCTAAATAAATTATACAACTTACACTTCTGAAATATATTTTAATAGTTGATAAGTAGTCACGATCGTGACGTCATAAGTTAGGAAAGGCAATTTCTCCCTAGTGTCGTGTCGGAGCTACATTGTCAAATAGTGCCGCAAACATGGTGGTGTGCCCCTGTGATTTTGTGTGTCGGGGTAGCTGTCGAAGTGGTTAGCTGCGTTATGTTGAACATTTCCTGTGCCCTTCTGCTTCTTTGTGATTTGCGTTTTTTGAGTGTCGAATATTTGTGCTACGAATGTGGTGTAATAAAATGGCTTTTTTACGCGTGGCGCCGAAAGGGATGTTTTGCTGCAACTGAGCGGGCACAAGAACGAGGTTTGATTGCTGCAGGATTTACGTTTTGTGTGTGTGAATGTCCAATGAGGTTGACCAAGCGAAAAGAGAAGTGTGATCGGTTTCGAGTGGAAATGCCCCTCTTCATGTGCGCGAGTGTTATGTGCGGAAGGGGTCAACTGAGATGATTTTGTCGTTCCTTCAGGACGTCTCCAGACTTTGCGACTCGTGAAAGTAGACTATCGGTAAGTTTTATAAATCTCTTTCAGAGCGCTTAGCTTAATTCGAGGGAGGGCTTAAGGAAACTCCCCTCCACCTCCCCTGCCCTTCTCCTCTCTCCCCTTCCCCTCTGCCCCTCCCCCCGCCGCAGCCACGTTTCTCTAAGGGCGTACTGCGTTCTTTACTTTAACCAGTTTTTCTCATCCATAATTGACTTGTGTTCTTTTTTACACGTTAGATGTAAATACGGAACTATTCATTTGAAAACTATCGGAAAATATTAAAGCAAGTCTTTTGAAAGTGTACGTCATTTTTATGCATATGATCCCTATAGAAGGCCAGGATGTGTATCAAAACGGTACACGACGTCTCAAGAGTGTTAACAATGAAGTGTTCAAGGTCTTAACTACGGGACGTTTATATTAGGATTTCACCTCTTCAAAAAATTCCTGCTTTCTTTCTGTAGCTATTCCTTCAATTTTGTCAAGTTTCTCCACTGTGCATATTAAGAGAGAAGTTAGGGACTTCTGTGAAGCATTTCAGATGGTCTCGAGCCCCAACCTGCAATAGAAATTTTACAAAGCCTGTATTATATATTTTACCTCCTGTATACTTTTGTATTAATACAAGTGTGTTAATAATCCATGATGTACGTGTATAATGATACAATTTTGCCTAAAAAAAGCCTTGCTTTCAAATTAAAGAACTTGACAGTATTTTTCGGTGACAGTATCTTTGATTCCAGGGCTTACACGCCATTAGCAAGAATAATTATAATAATTATAATTATCTTGCCGGTTGAGATGGCTCAGGTGGTGAAGTAACTGTTGATGCCATTGTTGTCTCGATACTAGTTTCGCAGCTGGATCAAGTCCAGTCACTGTCTGAAGGAGAACTCTTAGTGGCCGGCTGGTCTGGTCTGCAGTTTTCCGTTCTTTCTCTGACCCATATCAGGCGAATGCTTGGAGCAGAACGTACCCTAGCGAACGGGCGACGGACCGCGCGCGATCTTTCCTTCCTCTTCATTACCCTTGCCTCACCCTTTACATTCGCACACTTACATGCACTGCCACACATGTCAGGACACCAGTCAAGAGCTTAGAGCTTGTCCCGCTTGGGGCGCTGCACCTCTGGTGGGAGTCACTTAGATGGAGAAAATCCCGCTAAGTGTGGTGTAGGTCGGCGCTCGATCTCACCATCCAATGTGGGAAGAACACCCCGCCCTCTCACGTAATAAAAAAGCATGTACTACACTTTTGGGACTAATTACAATAGCAGTTGACGCACCGGAAATGCTGTGAAAATAAAATCAATCTAAACCAATCCAAAAAATAATCAAATCAATTCAAGCTTTTGCGTTCGCGTTAACGTTATCCGAGAATAACGCACTAACGTGTACTACAGGAAGATATAACGTTTTCATTATGCAGAAACTAATACAGTTTGTAGGACCAATTGCCATTCGTTATAATCATTGCTCATGTAATTCTTTATAGAATATTTCGTCGGCTTCATCACCTAGAAAATAATTAACATTTTAGTATTATGGCGTCCATGTTACTTACGATCACGATCACGATCACTATGAATGGTTCATCCATGCTTTTAGTAAAAGTACATATTAATATCCTAACAGCTACGTTAGCGTTTTCTTTATGACTAGTCCTTAAAAATGTGAGGAGAGAAAGTCAAGACAGGCAGGATAACATTAAATATTTGGCTTTGTTACTTACCATTTTCAGTTATTAAATATAGTGCTTAAACACCTTTACTGCAGATTGGTAATCTCATGACAAACCCCGTTTGATAAAAAACTTTACCAAAAGTGTCTTATCTCATTTCATTTATCAACGCCCTTCATCCCATTAGTAGAATAAGCAAACTAAGTATGTGTGTATACTCCCGATGGTTAGATGCCCCCAATATATTTTAACAAAATTATATATTAGTGCATAATATGTAAAAATATTTTAATATTAATGGTCTAAAATGCAAAGTTCATGGTTTATTTTCATGTCAATTATTATTACATACATTTAATACACATTCGAGGTCCTTCAGTTGGTCATGCTTAGGGCCCCGTCAGATTAATCTGACCGTGTGTGGGTGGCGTTCCGGTGCGCTGCAAGCAGGCGGAGCATAGCCAATTGGCTGGGCCCGTTTGCGGTGAGTGCGCTCGGCGTCAAGAGCACTCCACCGCACTCCACTCTCCACCCCCACCCCACCCCACCCCACCCCACCCCACCCCCGTCCCTGTCTTTCCGCCTCCTCCCCCTCCACTCGCGCCGATGCCACGAGCGGCCTTGGTACTCCTCACATCACGTTATTTGTCGAGATCTTTACGAACGAGAGAACACGTTTTGTGGAAAAGCTGAGGCACAGAGAACAAAAGGCAAAAGTGACGGTTCCAACAAAATGTTACATGAATTCTGTTCTGCCGTTTTTTCCCCGAGCACCTGCGTTCAAAATAGAACTAATACGCTTTCTACATCTTATAAAAATGGACGTATTCTGAATTACAGATGCCAATTTAGAAACTAAAACAACTCTATGTACTCCTGTAGCTCTAACCATGCAGAACACAGAGGTGACAGAATAGAAAGCAAAGGGGGCGGAGTGACTAAATCAATCCACACATGCAACCTGTTGATTCTCTCGGTTTACCCCGGACTAGAAGGCATCTCAATTGAAATTTTATACAAAAATACTGTTAAAAATATCCAACAAAAGTCCCTCAGCTAAGATAATAAATACCTATATTTAAGCTTTATTCAATGCTAACGAAATATTGCTCCTTGGCGATCTAAATGCTAAGTAGCTGAGGCTGCCAAACGAACCCAGGTGGCAGTATCCTAGCAAACCTTTTCAACCTAACAATTATTTGTCCCAGCCAGCTTCCACATTAGTATATTACCGAACCGCCCGCCTCGATACTTGTAGCTGCGATAACTATTCATGTGTTATTTCTGGTATCTTAAGGCTAGACAAATAATCAATAGATCAAACCTATGAAAGGAATGGATCCTGCTGGACTTGAAGTGAACCGTCGTTCTATCGAATACGTATAATACGATAGGACGAGATGAGATTTGCTTCACAGATCCAAATAACCAAGCGTAGACTATGATGCCGATAATTTTTTTTAATTTGCAAATCTGTAAATGAAAGAAGGCGACAACGCTGCCATATTTTAATATTAATTGTGTGAGTAAATCATCTTCTGAAGATGATGTCTACTGGCAGGAGATGCTGTGATTAATGAAGATTAAGGAGTGGGTGGAATGCAAGACCGAGGAAAAAGGAAAACTCTGAAGGAACGTGTCAGGAAAAACCCACGGAGAATATAATGTAGTTACGTACTAATGGTAGATATGAACCGTGCCCTAGCTCCACGAGGCCGCTCGAATTTATTTCTCTTTCCTTTTAATATCTCCGACCTTACGAATCACTTATTTCAGTACCTTTCTACAAAAAAGTGTTTAAAATCCTTCTTTGTTTCCATTTCATTACTATAGAGGTATCGGAACTCATCAGCGATTTCGAATTCACAGACCGGTGCAACCTCTAGCTTTACAATGCTTACCCAGAATGTTTAATAAAGGAAGAGAATAATTGTACGAGTAAAGTGAATGAAAAGTGTAAATTAATCAATGTCATGCATCCTATTTGTATATTTCTAGTCTTATTTGATTTTTCAAAAATTGTTACAAAATTCACGAGTCTGGTACACACACTTTAAAATACTTCTCTCTACTCGTATGTGAATGTTAGAAAATTGGTTTTCCATTGCTATTAATATTAAGTAAATTATTTTTAACATTGCCGTTGCTTTTATATCTAGGTTCCTTTCATATGTAGGCTAATTTGAATAGTTTTCTTTGCCTTTATTCCCTTTTGGCTACGTGTAGAGTCCCAATCAATCGCGACTACTGTCGGTTTAAAATATGCCGGTTTAAAATATGCAAGTTTAATTTCAGTTGACGAGGATAATTTTCTTACCGAGAAATTATATCCTCTTAGTTCCGTAATTGTAGTGCACGTTATATCAGGAGGTAGAGATGTTCCCGTCCAGCTGGGATGTGAGATACAGCGCCGACCTACACGTCGTGTGTTGGGGATCATTCGGATATCTCCGCTAGCTCCCCAGCTGGGACAAGCTCTAAGCTCCCGTCTGTTATTCGGGATGTGCGGTAGTGTGCTTCATGTAGAGCGTAAGGGAAGAGGAGTCGAGAGGACGAGGAAGGAAAGATCGCGCGTGGTCCGTTTCTCAAGGTACTTCTCATTTATTCGTTCGGAATTGACCAGAGAAACCATACAAAACTACCGAACACAGCAGCTGGATGCTAGATGCTAGAATTCTCCTCCAGGTTGCGGCTGAATGCGACCTAGCTATCTAGCTTGTATCGGAAAACCGTCATAGTTGGAGTCGAACCGAAGGACTTCCCAACCGGAAACGCTGCAGTACCCATATTTCTTGTGCTGGGCCATTAAGTCGGTGACTTCTCCAGGGTTAAAACAGCTCCCTGAGCGACCGGGCGCCGGCTGTCGCTGTAGTGAGGCGTTCCCCAAGGGCCGAGAAAGCGCCGCCGGAGCTGCTGTGGGAGAGTCGCGAGCTGCAAGTGCGTGTGCACGAGTGCGCGTGCCTGTAATGAAGGACAAGTGAAAGTCGGTGACGGTATGTATGTGTGTGATGATATGGTTGTTTCACGGATGTGAGTGGACGAGTATTTCATGGGAGGCAATGGAGGAAGGACGTAACCGTACGAAGAATTTGATGAGTTAAGAAGCTCGTTTTGGACTACAAGGATGTTGAAGCGTAGTTGATTCAAGTTGCATACCGCTTACTCCTCCGATTATATTATCTAATTTCTGGTAATTATCCATTGCATTAATTATCGTGATTGTGAACACATAAAATGCTGGAGAGTGACAAGTTTGGACCTGTTACATTGATTTGCAATATACACATCAACATAATTTCACAATTATGATTAGTCGTTAGGTCTAAGGATATGAGGAAAAAAATTAGGCACAAGATCTAATTTTTCAATTCTAATGCAAGGAGGTCTGAAGAACTGGTCTTCAATCAAAGTTACATTGTATGTTTTTTCAAATTCTGTAAGCTTCTCAGAAGCTATAGTGTAGCTGCATTCTGGAAGCGATTTACAGCACTTATCAACGCTTGTTGTTCTTCATCACCAACGCATCTTCGTTCATTATAGATCCGGGCTAACCGTAGTTTTGGGAGCCGCAACAATTCGAAGCGGCCACTAATCTTAGTTTTGGGAGCCGCAAAAATTCGAAGCAAGCCACATAGTGAAGAGAGATTTATAAAATAGTGAAGAAAATTAAGACACACTTTTGGACCGCACGCGATCTGTTCTTCCTCTTTTTTGTCCTATCCTCTCCCCTCACACACACACTTACACTAACATGCACTACACTACCACGTATTCCGGGGGACCGGTCGGGAGCTTAGAGCTTGTCCCGGCTGGGGCGGTGTCCCACTGGTGGGAGAGTCCTGGTTAGGGGGAAACCCACTAGCCGACGGTAGGTCGGTGCCGGATCTCGCCATCCAGCGGGGGAAGATCACCGCCGTCTCCCGAGAAAAAACATGCACTACACTAACGGTACTAATGACCAAAGCAGTTGACGCGCCCGGAAACACGAAGAAAATCAAAAAAATCAAAGAAAGACACACTTTTCATTTTATACCAAATGTAGGAACGCTTTTTTTACACTACGCAGAACATCATTATTCAGGAACACATGAAGGAATGCTACTTTACTTTTGAAAAGTGATTTTTTGAGTGTACATTTTGATTGTTAGTTTCCTTTTTTTAATCTGACTGATAATAGGTAAGCGTAGTTCTCAGAAGTTCATCACTTAAATGTTTATCAGTTAGTTCAGATCTATATTAAGATTTAATGAATTTAATCGGAAAGTACAGTGATTCATACACATAAGTAGTGCCAAAGATTGTGCTAAGTCTCTTAGGATACTCTTTTGTTTGTGGGTATTTTTCTTCTGGAACATTCTTTGAAAATTCTTTGGTAGAAAAGCCACTTCGTTTGAGTCCTTTTAGTCCTTCGTCCTCTTGTAGTTCTAATAGCTCCAACTGTACAGCTGCTGTATTCTTGTTATTGGTGACGAAATACGACAGCCATCGACGACAACATCAAGAAGAAATGGATTTTCCAGGAATAAAAATCATGGTTTAAATGATCTCAAATCATTAAATCCACCATTGATTTCTTCAGCAAGGCCAGACATTTTACTCAAGTAATCCTTAGTTTCCATCTGAACGTCAAGAAGTATTTAGTAATTTTCTTTAAACATTTGAAGTGAGCAAATGTTTTAGTCTGAAGGTCTTTCTCAAGAAGCTTTAACTTTATATGAAAGCTAAATATTGTCTTGACCAAATCAGAAAGAAGTTTTTCTCTTCCTTGTAAAGATATGTTCAGTATTTGTAAATGCTGGACCACATCTGTAAAAAAAGCCAAATATAATAAGCTCTGGGGGTCATTAATCCTGGGAGAGATTTTTCCTTTTTCCTCCATAAACTCTTTGATTGGTTCAAGTAATTCAAAAAATCTGCCAAGAACATTGCTTACTGGTAGCCACCTCACTAAGGAGTACCAAGATACATTATCAGGAAGCTCATCATTATTCATATCTTCTATAAAAGATTTGAACTGTCGGTGTGTTTTGGCACTTGAGCCCATACGTTCACAGTGTTTAGAACTACGTGCATAATATGCAGGTATTGAAAATATTTTTCTGCTAAACGTTCTCTGTAACTAATATAATGTACAGGTAGGAACTCAGGAAATGATGTGACAGCATTTAAAAGTCCAATAAGCCCTGGTTTCGTGCCAATCATAGATGGTGCACCATCGGTAGCAACGGTGGCAATATTACCGATAGACACTGAGTTTTGTTTGTAAAACACCATCCAGGGCTTCTTTAACGTCTCAAGCACGAGTAGTATGCTTCAATTTAACCACGTCAAAGAGTTCTTCTACGATCTCGAAGTCCTTTGACACGTACCTCACAAATATGGCTAAGTGTGGTTTATATTTAATATCAGTAGACTCATCCAGATCCAGACTTACTGCTGAGCACTCGCTTAGATTTTTTGTAAATTATTTAAAACTACTGACTGCCTATTAATAAATTTTACTCTCAGCTCGGTGTCAAGAGCAGAATGAGACTGACTCAAGAGCCGCATGCGGCTCACGAGCCTCGTTGTGGACACCCCTGTTATAGACTTTGCTTCCAGGCGAATGCTACTGCAGCGGATGGCATGTTTAATGTGTCGAGAGCTGGTTCTTTTATAACCGCACGTATGATAATATTAGATCTTATTCTTTCACAAGTATGTATGCCTCCTTTTGTAAACTTCAACATTTTCGAAATTGTTGTTGGTAACAAAAGTGGCCTTACAAGATCCTTTCTGCAAGCACTCCATACATTATTTCATTGGGAATGTTTTTAATTCGAAAATGGTAAGTGCAGTCATTCTGTATTGAAATGTTTCTACCTTTAGTCACTGGTGTCAGTACTCATTTTGATATATAATTTAACAGGATGTTTTGATATACAAACAATTCTCTTGTTATGAATTTAATTAAAGTTGGTGAAAATTAGACTTTTGGTTTTCAGGCAAAATTCACTCACCAACTAGGAAATACAAATTTGCTAATTCTCCAAAAAGCTGCCCATCAACTTCAGAGAATAGAAGTAAACTATAATCTAAATATTTCAGCAAAGAAATTGAAAGCCTTGACATTTCAGAGTAAAAATCATATAAGATGTAAAATAGTAATTAATGATAGTGTTGAAAAAGCAAACAACTTCAACTACCTAGGTTGCAATATTCCATAATATCCTAAAAATGACATTAATGTAAAAATTCAGAAATTTCAGAAAACTACACGAAAAACTCTCCCTGTCTCCCCCTTAGCTATGTCCCTGAGTCCATGACGATGATAATGATGAGGAAACAGTTAAAAACTTTGAGTGAAAAACGATGAGAAACGCAATCTATACAAGTTTTCTTGATTTCTGGTATACCTACCCTATCTGATACACATATGAAGATGACGAATACATCGAGCGTTTTAGGCAAGAATTAATAAGAAAATATTCGCTTTCGTGTAATATAATTTCAACTGCTTTTGTCTTTTACCACTTACTGCCGCGAGAACACGGAGTGCTGTTTTTTGAATGACTGTATTCCACATGGAGCTCGAGAAAACGCAGATAGTGAAGCTACACGCATGTTCAGAAGCAAAATAAGGGATCATCTGAGCATTGGTCAAGGAAAACAACGAAAAACCTGACCGAGATGGTGTCACTGACCAGGGAAGCTGAAGTACAATATTACAAGTATATTTAGTCTTCTTACTTTCTCCAATACATACGTATATACGGAGTAATATACGTAGTATAGAGAAAGTTATGTAATGCTGCGGAAAATCGGTTTCGAGATTTCAACGGAAATACACGTTTTGGGGTCCCCTGATACCGAAAAAGTGTGTTTTTTTTATAACGTCCGTCTGTGAACGCTGCTAGCGCCTAAACCATGTGTACATTATTTTCCAAATTGAAGAAAGCACTATCGATCTGGCTCTAGTTGAAGCTTTGAGATTTTCAAAAACATTCTTTAAAATTTGGGGGTATTTTATATGAATCCCTTCGAACATTTTTAAAATTTTCTCAAAAACGGCTCCAAATTTTCTTTAAATTTCTTGTAAGATTAAAGAAAAATACCTTCATAAAGGTGGCATAGGTCCGATTTCCACGGTTAACGAAAATTGCAAAGGTAATTTTCGAAAATTGCAAAGGTTTGTATTTTATTCGGCGTCTTCCTACAACTACAAAATTGAAGACAGATTTTTCCTTCAAATGAAATTTGTTCTCCATAAATAGTGCGTGCAATATCTGCAATTTAAAAAAAATAGAAAAACAAGATTTTCTCAAAAACGTCTCCAATTTTTTTTACATTTTTGGTACGGTTAGTGCCAAACGAACCCTATACCACGACATAAGCGCCATATTGTCTATTCTTTTGTTTTTCAAAAATTGCAAAAATGTTTTTTTTTACCTCTCTCTCTCACGTCGGTAATATTTACATTAGAGTCGATTTCTTTACGTTATTGTATTTGTGAGTACATTGGCGTTAAATAATGTCAAATAAAGTTTCTCGATAACACACGTTTCCTTAAAACTGAGCTCAAAATTCCACATTTTCAGAAACACAAACTCCGTTTTCTCAAAAATGGCTCCAAATTTTTTCTTCAATTTTTTAATTGGTAGTGCTAATTGCACTGTTTAATATAAAGTAAAGTTCATTGTGGTGTATTCTTTTATTTTCAAAAATTACGCAAATGTAATTTTTTGAAATGTTTCTCACGCCTTAATATGCACATTTCCATCGATTTGTATACATTATTTCATTTGTGAGTAAAAGTGCTGCAAATGATTTTAAAAGGTTTTCGAAAACTCAATAGATTCCTGTGAAAAGAAGCTTCGAATTTCGCATTTACAGAAAAGCTTAATCGCCATTTTCTTGAAAACAGCTTCAAATTTTTCAATGAAAATAGCTACTTAGGAAGAGGTTTTACGTTTCTTTTATGTACATAAAATAATATTTCGGTTCCACTATAAGGAAACCGAAAAGTTGAGAAAATGTCAAAAAAAGTACATTAGGTAACGATAGATGACAGCTAGCAAGAGGATAGGGCAAGTCCGTAAAGCCAGTCCACACCAAAGAAATGAGTAAACTTTACTACGAGAAAGTCTGTGCCATTCTGTAGCACCTCTAGTTTAATATTATAGTACATCTGCTAATACACTAATTATCATTTTTGATGCGCAGTATCTGATATTATAGAAAGAGACTTTCAGAGAAGAAATTACTTGGCACTCAAAATTGTGTACGGCTTTTAATCATCTAAACTTTTGATAGTCACCTGATGAACATAATTACTATGCCGAGTATTATATTTATAAAAATCTGTATTGAATAAAAATATTTTTCCACTCGTAAGTAATATTTTTTTTTATAAAAACAGACTCGTAAATTAGGAGGTAAGGCAATGGTAGAATTCCTAGCTTGAGGTTGTCGAGCCCGGTGGCCGAGATCGCTAATGCAGGAGTGTCGTAGTGATCTCGGACCGAAGGGTCGCGGGTCACCGGGCCACCTCGGCGGGAAGGGCCACCTCGGACATGGTTGTATTTGTGTTCGTCCTTTCACCCCTTATCATCACCATTTCGTTTCACCGTCATAGTTACCATAACGTTAATGCCCATAGTGGACACTAATGACCTAGATGTTGATGCGACCTTAAACAGCAACAAAAAAAGAGGGTTATAAGCATCGGCTTTTGCTCATTCTTCAATTCTTTTCTGAAATCTAAAATTTAGCGGTGATACGATGTTTCCTCAGAATGTTATTTCATATCTCAGATGGGAATGAGCATAGTGGAAATATATACCACAAGCAGTAGAAAAACTCCCGGAAGAATTCTGAATTCATGATTAACTTAATTATGTGTTTAATTCTTGTGAATGGTCGTTCCATTTAATATTTTACTGAATTGGGTGGCCCAGAAATATTCTTACCTTATTAAGTCAAGTGCACATTGTTCATTTTCAATGGAGAATACATTTTGTGTTGAAATGTACCACTTTGAAATGTATTGATTGTTTATTGTTGAAAATTGTGTATTTGAAATGTAAAACTTCAAACGTTTTCCGTTATTTACTATTAATTTGTTATCTCTTACGTGTTGAATCTTTTCCTCCGGGATAGTGAAATTGTTAATAGGAAATTATTTTCCAAGTATAAACGGCTTTATTTTGTAATAATTAATGTAGATCATTAGACGGTTTCGAACGAGGGGGAAGTATTTCATAGGACTTGTTGAGTCGATATTCATATCGAGAAAACGACTTTCTAAATGGAAACTGAATGGTATTTACGGCGTTATTTACAAAGAACTTTGCGAATCTTCCCGGAGGTCAAATGCCTATAAAGGTGATGAGTGATGAGTGCGTGTTTGGCGTGATTCACGTGTACGTCACCTGCTGCCGATATCTAATAACTGAGGAGCCAAGAAGATACTCAAAGGCTCTGAGAGAGTGAGAGGTTTGATAATTTTGCTAATTAATGGGTGAAGTGTGTGCTTGCATGTTCCGAACTTATTAGTGAAGTAGTTTGGAACTGCCAATTGGACGAGTCGGGAGGAAAGCTCGAGTTTCAATCGTATGACGATGTCGGGTGAGTCACTAGCTTGTAGCTTGAAGGGAGTCTTACTACAGGAAATATTACGGAAAAGACGTTTCATATTTTGTTGCTGTTGTGCGTTTTTCCAATTTGTCATACCGACATGTTTTTTCTTTAGAGAAATTACATGCTGATTCATTTAAAGTAATTTCACGGTGACCCAATAATTTTCAAGTCTTGATCATTCCATTGATCTTGACCTCGAATTAAATATAATGCAGGAAATCTTGAGGGTAGATCAATAAAAGTCTTTTTTACAGTGCCAACGTTTTAGCCATTTATTTGGCCTGCTTCAGGGCTATAAATATACAAGAACATACAAGAAAAATATACAGGTAGTGGAATTTACATGATGTATCATTACATAGGAAAAGTAACAATATTACTATGATAATTTTCTATGCAATATGGCTATATAAGTTGTATTTAGTTGTTATAGGGCGAAATAAATGGCCGAAACATTGGTATTGTAAAAAACAACTTGACTTTTATTGAACTACCCTCAATATTTTCTGCATTATATTCGTCTTGATTCATTCCTTGACGAGTTCAACATTTTGAGAATTTTATTATTATTATTATTATTATTATTATTATTATTATTATTATTATTATTATTATTATTATTATTATTGTTGTTGTTGTTGTTGTTGTTGTTGTTGTTGTTGTTGTTGTTGTTGTTTTTGTTATACAAATTAATGTTCAAAGTATTCAGCCTTCATATCAGTTTCCAAATTCGTTAGCTATCGTACCTGTAATTGTTCAACATGTAATATTCACAAATATTAATTTCATTTAAAATTACATTTCGTTATCCCTCTGTCACAAGCAAGTCAGTAACTGAGAATGACAGAAGCAGTGCCATTGCATGCTACGTGGATGTTTGTCAAATGGCTCTCAAACCACTTGTCTCCTTCATTAAGGCCACGACCATTCTCTTCCTCGTTCTCCTTGAGCTGAGCAATGGCCCTCCCTCCTCCTCGTTCACCTATATTCCCCCAATCGAAACCACGAGGAATTTACAGGAAGGGCCTCGGAGCCGAAGCCAGCGAACAAGGAGATGTGGCAGAGAGAAGGGAGATAAAACGCCGTAATGACTCTCGCAAGTGGAGCACGGGCGGCGCTCCGCCTGTTACGGTGGCAAGCGCCCGGGCACGGCTTTTGATCTAGATGCAGCTCCGGGAATCGCGTAGGAAGGGCAGAAACCAGAGATACATTGTCAGGTACTATTTTAAAACGCTGCCCCGATTGGCTGAGGCGGGTGAAACGTGTACAATGGGTGCTCTGATCGGTTAACGAACAATCCAGATTGTGAGGGCACATTGGACAATGCTTCGAAAGCTTCAGCGACGGAGTTGTGTATTCAAATAACGAGAAAGAAACGTCTCGCTGAAAAATCACGAGCAGCGATGTTTTGAATGTTTGTAGAGTTAAATATTTTGCTAATTATAAACGGCTTAATTAGAAATTTACCCAATCAAACGGAAGTGTCTGGCAGGCCGCTTTCAAAATCAACTTCTTAACTTTTTCGAGAATTCAGTACGCTTTATAAAAATCTGAGCTTTAATATCCGAAATTTACTATGTCAATACATAAAATTAATACAGACACCAAAGAGCACACCAAACTTTCTTCCGGTGGGTTTTCCTTTGCTGTTTATTTTCATTATTAGCCCAAGGGTTTTCTGCTGTACCTTTTCTACCTCCACCTTTAAATCCAATTAAAATTTTGTAAATCTTCTTAGAGAAGAGATTTAGTATAAAAGTTTAGATTTTATTTTATTTATTTCTTATTTTACTAAGATTTCGATTTTGTAAAATATATTTGCATACAAATTGTGTTGACATTGTACGATACCGCAGTTTTTGTTTTTGTTACAAACTTACTAACATGTAAAAATGAATAAAATGTATTATTGTTATTATTATTATTATTGTTGTTATTATTATTCTTATTAGCGTACCCGTGCGAGTGCTAATAATAATAATAATAAACAATTAAATTTATGTTTGAAACAAATATTGAATCAAGATTTATTCAGTTTTTATAGACATGTTCTTGGAACAATTTACAATACTTCTTTAGAAACAACATTTGAAGTAATTATGCAATCTTCCTTGACAGTGAGCTTTTCGCTTCTCTTGATAGTCACAAAAATATTACAAAAGCTTTTCACTCTCCAGAGATGTACTTAAAGTTGCCCATGTGAAAAATACAGGATCGGGCAAGCATAACCCTACTCTTTGGAATATTATTTAACTTTATTACCGAACTGAGAGGTACATACGTGCAATTTAATCGCCTAAAATATCAAGTAATTAGTTTAATTTCATATACACTTGCAGATTCTTCACTTCTCTGAACTTGTGGAGTAGTATCGAGGAACGCTGGAATAGCAAAATGTAATAGAATGTCCAAGAAGCTCTCGTCCTGTAGATTACGTTGCGAGGAACGTTTCTTTGTGGTCTTCGGCTTCAAACTTTCAGATTTTAAGGCTGTAAAACGCTTCGTCTAAGGGAAATTCAACTAAATAGAATTTAATAATGCTGCGCGAGTGTTGCGCGATGCATTTGACATGAATATTTAGATTCAATTTTTCAACGAATCCAATTTTTAAATTCAAAGTGCAAATCGTCATGTCACCGTGAAGTTCTCTTTATTTTGAGACCTCATTTATGAAGATCGGTTGCGTGTGCGCAAAACTCATCTATACTACTGAAATAATATAGGAGAGTATTTTGTATAATATAAACAATAGAACATGAGATGAAGTAGCAGCGTCTGGAATATCATATGCTGTATCAACTATGTTTCCACCTATTTTCAATTATTAATAAATCGATCTTTTTAATAATAAATTTAATCTGCTTGCTTGTAACATCTAGATCTTTTACTAATCTGCTCAAAAGAGCATTTACAGTACTAAATGTACTACGATAATAGTCCTCCTAGGGTCTTGTTTTTACGAAGAACACGAAAAGATTTAAGAGCTCTCTTTCCATCATAGTTTGATTTCATTTGTAATCTCTCTTTTAATGTCCGTCTGAAATGTTCGTGAGCCTTCTGCTTATCTTATGGATTCACACGCAGAACACGCTGCAATTTCGTGGAAATGGTTCCTATCTTGAGTCTCGGCCCTCCCATAGTATATTGTAGCTCCTTTCGTGACTTTTCATCATAGCATGAGGACTTGCAGCGAATTTCCCTTATCGAAGTGAAGTGCACACACCTTCAAAGAATTGAGATCGAATAAACAAGGTTAAACAATTCTTTCTCTTAAGTGACATATGTTAGGTCTTTAAAATCAACCACATCAAAATAATTAACAATATTGTGAAAGAAATACAGTCCTATGCTTTCATCAAATTTCATTTTTAATTCATATTTTCAAAAAAGTATTTTCCCCTCTTGAACTGACCTTTCCATGGATGTATGTTGAATTAGCAGAGTTTGGAATTTGAGGGGTGAGCGATAAAAACGGACAAAAATATTTTGAATAAGAATAAAATGAACGTTTTGTAACTGATAGATATGAAGTGGTTCCATACCACGTGCATGAGTACTGTAGGTTCTAACACAAACTTTTCACAGAAACAAGAATGTCAATACTTGTATTCGATAAATGATCGGTTGCACTTATACATAAAAATAAATCTTCATCGGCATCAAGCAACTATTAATACTTCTAAATATTGCTGCGAGAGTATTTACGTTTATTTTTATAATCTTGAATATTAATTATGCAAATGAACCTCATCAATCGACTCAAACCACGGTGTACACAGAAAGCCTTCATATAACTTGGAGAAATCTAAGCCTTCTAAATGTGACGTAAAAAAAAGGTCGCCTCCAGCGCCGAGTAATACAGTTGAAATTGAATTATATTGATAAGTGCCGGACCAAATGGTAATTGAAACAAAAATGTAATAGAATGTTCAAAGGTATCTTACCCTGTATATTACGATGTAAGAAACGTTTCTTTGAGACCTTTGGCCTCAAAATTTTAAGTTTTAAGGCCAGAGAATTCTTCGTTTAGGAGTTATTGAACTATAAATTCTGCAAGAGTGTTGCGGGTTGCACTTGACATTAATATTTAGTTGCGTTTTTCAATAAATCCTTCATATTTTTAAAGTCAAAGTGCAATTCATCACGTTTCTGTAAAATTCTTTTTCTTTAGAGACATCATTTATAAAGATTGCTTTCCTGTGACAACCGCTAAAGGTATGTTGTGTACTAGTGAAATAATACTTTCAGTATAATTATGTCTTGCGTATCGGCCATTTCTGACCACGCTCCACGATTGATGTGTGTAACTATGGGGATCATCTTTTCAGTTGTATTCCGCGGTAAGACAAGGTTGTTACGCCTTGAATTAAGAATTACGAGGTTATAGAATGATGATGTGGGGTGAAGGAGGCAATCACTAAAACGACCACGCCAACGCAGGACTCGAACCTGCAACCTCCTCGGCTCAGACGGCGGCTGCCGCAACTGTCTGCGCAACGGGGCCGTGTAATTATTATTATTATTATTATTATTATTATTATTATTATTATTATTATTATTATTATTATTATTATTATTATTTTCATTTTCATTATCATCATCATTTAAAAAAGAAGGAAAGAATACCCCTTTTTCCCTGAAACTTCGACATGATTACACATCACAAGGCATCTGTAAGCGTCAAGAAAGCAAATTATAATAATTATAATACTTTGAATAGTTGAACGCCTTTCCGCCTTGAAGCCCATCCACCAATTTTGCGAGATGGCGAAGATAAGAATGTTCGTATTCGTTTCCAAGAAAATGTGTACGTCATAGGGAAGTATCTACACTCGGGGGTTTCCCTCCTGCACACACTTCAACTGGTTCCAGATTCTGTTCGTTGTTTTGTTTGTTTGTTGTTTTTTTTCTTGCATTCTCCTCAATATAACGAAATTTCTTTTTTTGACCCTTTTTTCTGAATTAAACTGATAATGTAATTGTAATTAAACTGATTATTATGAACTTCAAAAGTATGTCCCCGAAAATTACAATTGTAAAACATGAAAAAGTAAAATATATTATAAAATCAGATTAAGGTAACTATATAGGAGAGGGGTGGATACCTGTGTAACTTGCAATATACTAAAGTTTACAGTCCTGATGAAGTGCCAATAAACGGCCGAAACGTCGGCAATTAACCATTAAAGAACGTGGAGTCATTTTTGTTTTCTTCAACTGAACTTCACCCAAGAAAACCCAACACATATAAATTATAGAGTAGTGTATCAAGTTTTCTATAGCTTCCTTATAGTTGTGGTCAGAGCGCAAAAATGTTACGGACACATTTTCCCCATAATTTCAAATCTGAGATGTGTGAGAAATAGTGTAGGTCCATCTGCTCTCGTACCCTTCTTTTTATTCCCACCGAGTACGGTCTTTTCCCGCCAGCACAAGAGAGTTCGCCGAAATCCCCCACACGCCTTCGACCTCCAATGCCCACACCACGGCCGCCGCTCGACCACCAATTCCCGTCGCACTTCTCCCTTCGACCGACTCTCACCTTATCGCGCTTATCGGAGCGGTGGGGGGGCGGGGTGAGCTAGGAGGGAGGGGAAGGGGGAGCGTTGAGGGGTGGCCTTCGCTTCTCGGAAGCCGTTTACGCGCCCCGCAGCTGCCAGCAGGAAAACGCCGGCGCTCCGCTCCGCTCCGCTCTGCTCCGCACGCGTCCAGCGAGGCGGGGCGGCGCGGCGCGGCGCGCGGTGGCTCGCGCTTGTTAGCTGACGCTCGGCGCGCGTGAACAGCAGAGCGGTCGCTCGCTCGGACTTTCCTCTCGAGCTGCGCCAGCGTTCGTTCGGCAGAGAACGGGTTCGGGGAGGAAAACGCGAGTGGAGCCTGGAATGAGTTCATGTTGCTGGTGTATTTCAGGTTGGATGTCGCTGGGATAAAAAATGGTTTTGTATGCGCCAAAGGCGTTGTAAGGATTTTAATGATCGAGCGGCGACGAAAGCTCGACGGCTTTTTGTCGACCAAGAACATTAGAACTAGTCGGCTATGTTAAATAAAAGAGTTTATTTTTTTACCTAATTTTAATGATTCAGATTTACGTACTTACTAATGAACTAGATGATAAATTGACTCAGTATGTCTTTGAATACGCTCCTACAATTCCCTCTCACGATTTTCTCCATAAGAAAACGTGCTTCATCATTCAACTGTTTTCATATTTCCCTCTTAACCATGATCCTGTCGATCCAGGAAAGTTATGCAGTTTATATCGAACTCCGTATTTAAGGTAATAACAAGCAATAACGTATCAGTAAAATATAAATTGGTTTATGTATCATCTCTTTGGTGTTTTAGCATACGTAGCTTGATACTTTACTTAGGAATAATTATTTCAATTCAATTTTATTACTATACTTGTTTGAACTTTAAGGAAACTACGCAAACGACTTGACAGAGCAGTTAGCCCCTAGAATTCTCACTCGGGCAGCTGTATAGACGGCCATTAAACTCCTGCCTTCGTGGAGTCTCGAACATAGGATCTACCGTTCTACATAGTTTTATGCGTGCGGTCTCGCCACTACATACGAAGTCACACTTGGTTTCACGGGACTTAATTCAGAGCGTAAATTCGTTTGACATTCTAGTCTTGAAGAAGGCGCTTCACCAGGACGGTGATGTTAACATTTTCTCCACCGCGGAAGCTTTTGTAAAATTTGATATCGTTGCCTTGCGAATTCAATCAACAACTAATGTTTGGAATAGTATATTTTTTTTCGTGTAACACTCACGTGGGTACGTTCAGAAAATCACAACCCTGAAGTTAATGTTGATACTTTCGAGTAGTTTTTTGGCAACGATTCTGGTTTTAAAAAAATATCTCATACAAGGGTACCATCTAATACACTTCAGTGATTTGACCATTTGCGTTATGTCACAGCGTTTTTATGTACTTATGATGACTTGATATCATACGAAATATTCCTGTACTCTTTTCACTAGCTACATTTCGCGATAACCACATTAACGGTTAATTTGTGTGTTAAAAAACCCTATTGATTGATTTATTGATAATCCTCATTTGAGATGGTTTAGATATTATCATTCACTTCCGCGTGCGTCTAATTTTTCTCGGGCCTTGAGTTTCGACAAACATCAGATTGTTCTGAGTCATTGGCTACGGTCCTTTGGCATTGACCCACTTTCTTTCTAAGCACTCATATTGCTTGCACGTCATGAACATTGTGATTATGACGATCAGCGTCAAGAATCAGAAACACCTGTGACATGCATACAGTACTCGCACCATAATCTGAAAATTAATAAGGAATGAAGTCTTTTGTGAGAGGTGTACTATGCATACGTCAAAATTGTTGTTATACGGAATATTTATGGTCTACTCTACGACGAGAAGTGAATAACTGAACTTACTAGTCCATTTTGTAACTGCAAAATAAGAGAACTAGTCTAGCTTGAAATGATTCAAGAAACAGCGTAGATAAGTTCCCTATAGTAGGCCTGACCTCGAATTTTGACCCTGACAGTCTGAAAGCAGGCGCAACTGTCTTGGCTTATTCGTAAATTATGAAATAACTAATCGTGAGCAGGTATTCTGACTTTCCTGCTCACGCAGTTGCAAGGTGACAAGTTCATATTATACTTAGATACAATGAATCTATCATAAAGGTGAGAAATACTGGCTGATGATGAATTCAGTTTCATGACTGATGATTCGTCATCCACTTTAATCACCAGACCCGTTAGTGTAGTGAATGTTATATCCAGGGAGGTGCCGTTGTTCCTCTATCGTGGGAAGGCGAGATCCGGCGCCGAACTACACCTCGTCTCGTCCGGAATTTCCCTGTCAATGTGCCTTCTCCAGCGAAACAGAGCAAACTAAAAGCTCCAGACATGTGTGGTAGCGTATTCCGTGAGAGTGTGTGCAGGTTAGAGGATAGGAAAGGGAGAGTAAGGAAAGAACGCATACGGTTCGTCACCCGTTTGTTAGGGTAGCGGTCCGGCATTTGCCTGGAAATGACTTGAGCTGATTCCCTTGATAGAAGAAACAATGGAAAATTCCTTTTTAGAACAACCTCCCGCCTATACTCCAACTGAACTGGACGTAGCTATTTAGCTAGTGACCAAAATCGGCCACCGCCACCGTCCATTCGAACCCTAGATTTCCCGATTAGTGTCAGCAGCAATGCTTGGTCTGAGCAGACATCGGATTCCCTTTCTTCTATTGTGAATTTTATAATTCAAAATCCACTACACGTACACGAGAATAAATAACTTCTTCCAAAACAACTTTTTGAGGAAGATTTCCTTTGAACAAACTTTAAAAAAATACATTATTAGGCAAAAATTTGAAAAGTTAGTGTCGATATATTTGAAATGTCGTTATGTGTATGGTATAAACATGTTTAATGGTAATCAATTAAGGGAATAACGGAAATTGAAGGGAATAAAACTTGAATTTTCGAACGAGGATTTTTATTTAAGGTCGGTTATTAAAGAATTTTGTACATAACAAAGAAATCAAAAGTACATTTTTGTCAAGAGGAAGAAATAAAAATAATAATTTGACACAACTGGCTCCCAGTGCTGCACGCATCGGGTAATGAGAGCCCCCGTAGGGCAATAGGAGCCAAATCTTCATTGTCCATTTAACTCGCAAAAACGTTGACAACCTGACAGGAGGGATTCATGCTCCCTGTGGAACTTCTGTAAGTGGGATTGAAACGAATTCCGCACCCAACCGCCCAAAGGTCTATGGTTAACCATCTCGCTGCCTCCACCTTGAAGCTAACGACGTGAGTACCGCCGAATATTTCGGGTCCGGATGGACATTACCTCCTCCAGTAAGACCGGGAGCGGTATCTCAGTGCATCAACTGATGTCACTGCAGCGCCTCTGACCGGGAGGTCTTAGGTCCCAGTCCTGACGGCGGTAGGATTTTTCGACACTTGCTTTCCAGCTAGGTCGAATTCAGTCTCTGTCAGGAGGAGAATTCCAGCGGCCGGCTGCTCTGATCGGTAGTTTTCCGTGGTTTCTCCGATCATCACCAGGCGAATGCCGGAGCAATACCCTACCAAACGGGCCACGGATCGCGCGCGATCTGTCCTTCCTCTTCCTTGTCCTACCCTCTCCCCTTACACACACACTTACACTAACATGCACTACACTACCACATATCCCGGGAGACCGGTCGGGAGCTTAGAACTAGTCTCGGCAGGGGCGGTGCGCCGCTGGTGGGAGAGTCCTGGTCAGGGGGAAACCCCACTAGCCGACGGTAGGTCGGCGCCGGATCTCGCCATCCAGCGGGGGAAGATCCCCGCCATCTCCCGAGAAATGAACATGCACTACACTAACGGGACTAATGACCAAAGCAGTTGACGCGCCCGGAAACACGAAAAAATCAATGAAAATCCTCCACTAAGAGCCTCAGACCTTGCGACCGTCTGCCCCCCCTCTACCGGGAGCATCGTGGCAGCCAGGTAGGCGTCGCGTGGCGTTGAACGGAATCTGGGTTGACTGCGCCGCTCCGCTCCTCTCATCTCCCCTCCCTCCGCTCTTGGCCGGCGAACAGCCCAAGGCTCCCGTGCCCGCCGCGACGCCAACTCTGGCACGTACGCTGCATAGCTTCTTGTTGCAGACCCATACCGGGATGTGGACGACCAAGTACCAGATAGTTCTTGACAGCTTGAATGATGATGCGAGTGGTAATACGGAGGTTGTCATTTGCCTCTACCCCACAATCCCAAGGTGGAAATATTGATGCCTTACGGTTTTCATTTCATTGAAGAGGTCAAGCAACAATGATAACGCTCAATGTTGATTTTATGCTTTTCAAATCTACAACAATTAATGCAAAATATTTCAAGTGTTTATCATTGTAAGAGCCTTTCAATTTTCCAGGCACCAAATCTGGTCCCGAACATGTGAACATCCATGGTACTCTCTTCATCCCTGACAATGAAATGGTCTTTTGCAAATCTAATTTTTTTTATATTCTAGTTCGCTTCTGCCATTATTTTCCCGAAACTTTTTCTTGTCAAAGTACCGAATATTTACCGAAATAACTTCATTAGCATTAACTAACCTGATTCTGTTGTTTATTTCTTTCTCTTTTCTTTAGACTTTGAAATAACTTATTCATCAGTTCCAGCATGTCAATTACTGTCTGCCTGTGAAACAGACTCAAGTCTTGCGCCGATTCGACATGAGTCAGTACATCAGGAGTAGTTGCAGACTGATTTTCGGTTTCAGAAATACCTTCAAATGCTTCTGGAGTTTTTTTTTATATTGTTTCTAGTATTTCCTCACACGTTCTTGAAATTCGTCGCATCTGTACTACCATATTGAAGAGAAAAGCGATATTATTAACCTTTTATTAATCTGTCCTTGTGTTTGAAATAGAAAAAACAAGACGCCTAACTCGCGAGCCCATTGCATTGCATTTTTCGGAACAGAAACTTTGTAACTCTCCTTTTATTGCAACAAGTGCAAATATGTACAGTGTTAATAACTGCGTGGTTTTAATTACAGTGGTATATCAGTGTAGATGAGGAGAATTTTGTCCGCGTAATCATACCTGCTCCCGTAGCATACTAGTTGGTAAATTTAGTCTAGTTAATACGTCGTTTAAGTTAATAGTGAAAAGTTAAATTAGAATACAACTGCTGTACGTACTTGACGATATAAGGGGGCGTGTCCCCCTCCAGAGATGTCCACGGCTCCTTCAAGTAGTCATTGAAAGATCTTCGGAGAGTTCTGGAAAAGTCGAGATTGCGCACAGCAGGATAGCATGCACTGCGTTATCCTCCATACATAGCCGGGTTTATACAGGTACACCTGGACACACAGTAAGAACTTCAGCTCTTCCGACAATACTTCGGAAGATGACTCATTGATATAAACGGATTAAGTGTACTCTAAAATACCCAGTTAAATCCAGAACAAAAGATTCAGAGCGGCTGTTCATTCCTATATTCGTACATCCCTATATTCATTATATTCATCCCTATATAATAATATTAATCCCTATATTCACACATCGTTCACCCCTATATTCATTCCTATATTCGTACAATGACACAATGTGATATTTATTTATTTATTTATTTATTGAACGTCAAAAAACAGTTAAAACTGCGTATGACGTGCTGTGGGGAAAAATTAATTGTGTGCACATTTTCAAAATTCTGTGATCCCTACACTAAGTCATATACTACTTAAATTTAAAAAAAACAAACTCCCATGTAATAAAATCTATTTTCAAGGATAAATAAGCAATAAATGTTGGCTCTTATCCATGTGAGAACAGTGCTGTTGATGTCCGTATTAGTGGCGCGCAATAGTTGATTCGCAGCAGAGTCGTAAAGCGTAACCGAATCAAGGTCCTAAATTGTGTCAATAATTTTGTTTGTGAAGTACACTTTACTACCTTATTCATAGGAGCATTTCTACGTATTTCAATCAAAAACCTCCCAGCATTCCTAACCACTGAACCTGTCAGTTAATCTCAGGTTCAATAGCTATAACTATAAATAAAAGCGTATGAATAATAACGCGCCGAGGGTAAAACTATGTGGGTGTGCAATTTTATATTGCAACACAAAGGAAAAACCAGGTCTACTTATAACACTGTACTAGTATTGCCTATTTAAATCAGTATGTGGCTAATCATAATTTTGTAATATTTTTCTAAGATACAATGTATTAAAATTTAATAAGTACTGATTTTAATATTTCCTATGCATAAATGACTGATAATCGTAGTTTCATAAATTACTGTAAATTAATTATTTGTATTAATGAAATGTTTTAATAAAAATCTAAATATTTTTTGAACATTTAATTATTAACAATATCGTTGTTTAATTAGTCCAAAAACGTAAAAATGAAACATCCTACAATTTTTCTCCTGCGTAACTCTTTCTATGCAATTAGTGATATTGATAATCAAAAATGTAAATAAAATTAATTTTAACAATGTAATTTAAAGTGTTAGTTAAAATTTGTACTGTTTAATTTTAAAAGACTAAATTAGCCAGTAACAAGTATTGCAATTCAACTTCTGATTCAAAAGCCCCTATCTCAATTAGGTGTTTCGTCCAGTTTCCCTGATTATTTCAGCAAATACTGAGATGGCCCCTTGTTTCGCATCTGGACATAATGCAGCTTCACTATGCGCACGTTTTGTTGAGCTCTCCTGTTTGCTCTCCGTTGTGGGGATAGAGCCTGGGGGCTGCTATTTTATTAACAATTATCTTCAATCCGCTTAGCAATCAAATTAGTTTTCTATTACTCCAGAGCAAATATTTCTAGAGTTCAAATGATGCTAACCACGCTTTGCAGGTATTTTATTCATATTTGTGTAGCAATGGGCTGAAATAGCGATTCTGGAGTTCAAGAAAACTCGTGCAGATTGTGAATATCCCCCACAAGTAATTACAGTTTGTACTGGATTTAGCGAAAATAAAATAAATAATCAAATGCTCTTGGATCGAATAGTATTATCTAGATTTATATCTGCATGTCTGTATTGACAAATTTTAATGCAAATTCTCAGTTTTAAAAAGGTGTGTTTGTGTTGAAAAATGTTTTTTCGTATTTGTTTATTAACGAACCTCCAAAAAATAAACCATAATTTTCCAAATAGAACGAAGAAAGAAAATATTTCTCCTGGAGTTGTGGGTAATCTTGGGTAGACGAATGTCTAAAACGTTGAAGCATGGGCAATCGAATCATGGGTAACATAACATCTGTATTCTAGGCATCACATTTTGGAGTAGAGTTCTCCTTCTCGCTTGTGCTACATTCTTTCTGCGCTTCGACGTTATAGACAAGGATGAACCGAAGAACTGGCGCATCGGTACTCCCACACTCTAACAGGTGGCAGCACGCACCCGAGGCGTCTGCCTGCAGGTCGCCACGCTCAAGTGTTTCCTGTTTATCTCGAGCACATTGGCTCAAAGTTAAACAATTTCTAAGAACAGATTGTTTCATTATTAGTTTCACAGCTTATTCTATTACACTAACCGACTATATATCAATATATTCTTCGTGCACGCTTGGAAATACAATTTAGGAAAATATCTTTATTTTTCAAGGTTTTTCCAAGGTTTTCGCGTGTTTCTACTAGCGTAAGTAGATCAACATGCTGTGTGCTATTCCAGCATTTCATTTTTTAACTACTCTCCAATTAATCACTTGTTTACGACTTATTATGCATTCTTTCTTAAAGCCCTAGCGATTTCCTTTCCTGAAGATATTTCTTATTACGTTCCTCGCTCTTCTTATTGTTAAATGCACTACCAGGAGAATATTTAAAATGTCGAACTGATGATAAAATTTACCGATCCGACACGGGAGGAAGTAAGTGCACGAATTGTTCATGTTAGGTTGTTTTTTTTAGATTGTTAGATTAAAATGGCCATCTGAAATTGTCAATTATATTCCAGAATATGTTCACCTATCAAATCTGGTTAGCTGAACTTTCAGAAATTATAAAAACAATATTAAATTAAAATAATACTTCTCTAAAATGAAAAAAATCGTTTTTATAGACTAGAGATATTTTCGTAACATTGTATTTTCAAGTAATCTTTCTGAAAACACTATTAAATTCGTGCTCTCTGACATTTCCAGAACAAACGTCTCATCCACATGTCATTCGTGCTAAGCATTATCCTATTCAAAATTAAGAGAAATGTTTTTTAAGAAACGTAAGTATCTTTTAAAAAAATATGGTTGAGCAAAGAGATTTTATTATAATAACCCTAAATTTAAAAAAAACACATTTCTTCACAACCTCTGTAGTCAAAACAAACACTGACGTTATGGAGTAGACGCGAGATTTTGTGTTGGCACACAGATACTTAGAAGCTGAAGTAATGAATCCATAATCACCAGCGTAGGTGACTCAGAGCAGCCATTGATGTCATTGTAGTGCCTTTGACCGGGAGAATCTAGGGTTTGAGTGCCGACGTTGGCAGGATTTTCGACATTTACTATGTAGCTATATCGAATTCAGCGGCTGTCTGGAGGAGAATTCTAGCGGCCAGCTGCTCTCATCAGTAGTTTTCCGTGTTATTTTCGATCAATTACCATGATTAGTACCCTAGCAAACGGGCCACACAGTGCGCGATCTTTCCTTCCCCTTCCTTCTATTATCCTCGTCCCTTACTTACAAACACTTATATCCACTACACTACCACACTTGTCGGGTGATCAGTCGGAAGCTTATAGCTTGCCCCGGCTGGGACGGTGCCTCACTGATGCGAGATGTCTCGTTGGAATACCCCCGCAAGCGGACGAGTAGGTTGGCACAGGATCTCGCCATCCATGGGTGAAAATCACCGCCACCTCCCCCGATAAAAACCTGCCCTACTCTTACGGAACTAATGCCCTTAGCAGCTGACGCGCCCGGAATCCAATCAACCAAAGCTTCTATAAATTTATAGTCAATGCACTGCCGGACCATTACATTATAAACATCTATCACATAACTTCACCTCTCCGCATTTTTGAAGAGAAATTAATTGTGATCACGTTTTCACAGAAGCGCTTTAGCAAATGGGACTAGTACACACATGAACTACATATTCTACAAGTAGGACAGGAAATGCGCCTTCAAATTTCTGTTGGCCTTAAGACCCCAAAATTCAAAAGTACTCAAAAATGTACGTAACACACGAATCACTGAACGTCAATTTTGGGCCACGATCATCGATTCAAAATATATGTATAGTTCCTTATGAAGGAAACAAAGTTCAACTCAATATCTCCAGAAACACTGGTAATTAACATCGTTTACAATTCAGCGCCAGTATAACAACCATCATCCTCATTTCCTCATCAGAAGCGCACAGACGAAACTGGCTTTAGTTTGCGAACGTGTGAGAATTGTTTTGTGAAGATTACATTTTTATTTATATTCTTTTTTCGCCAAATTAATACTTCACTTTTTGTGAAAATGTCAATACCAGTTTTGGAAAATAATAATTTTGCATCTTTGGCCCCTTACGTTTAGATTCATTTCGCATCTAAAATCTCTGTTTAATAAAAATAAAGATTTCAACTTCCAAACAACCCAGAACGTTTTCAGAATTGACGTAGATGTCGTCAGAAGCACACAGGAAGTACTCCCAAATTCATTCGTTTTCCTGGTCGACCCAACTCGCCGTTGACTCTTCCTCATCAAGAGATCAGAGGTATCCCCCTGGCATGACCGACTACGATGTCTCAATGGTATTAGAACTTTCATCTCTGCAGCCTCACAGACTGGGAAGTCATTGAGTTCGAGGCCAAGAGTTAGCAGATTTGCGACACTAGCTTCAAAATTATATCAAATTCAACCAGTGTTCCAAGGATAATTTTAGCCGGCGGTAGTTTTGGTCCCGATTGGTTGATTGATAAGTGATTCTGTGTGCGTCAACTGCTAAGATCATTATTCCCGTAAGTGTCATGCATAGTTTATTGCAGGCTGGGGGAGATCTTCCCCCGCTGATTGGCAAGATTCGGCGCCAATTTACACGTCAGCTAGCCGGGATATCTCCAACCGGATATCTCCAACCAACGGACAACCGCTCTTGCCAGGGCAAGCTCTTAGCTCCCGGCCTAATCGGAGAAACTCCGGAAAACGGCCGCGCAGGTCAGCCAGACACCAGAATTCTTCTACAGACAGCTGCTGAACTCGATCTAGCCATCTATCCAGTGACGAAAACCCTGCCTCTGTCGGGACTCGAACGCTAGAACCTCTCGGTCAGAGGGACTGGAGTAACATCAATTCATGCCCTGAGCCACCTAAGCCGGATTCCAGGTGGCACCGTAATGAACGAGCCAGGGACACAATAGTTTCCCTCTTTTTCCTCATACACACAATTACACGCACAGGCTTTACACAACCACACGTGTCGGGGAGACTAGTCAGGAGTTTAGAGCTAGTGCGGAGTCCCCTCAGAGAGAGATCTGGAGAGAGAAACTCCGGAAACCGACGTGTAGATCGGCGCCGGATCTCTAATTCCAAATCTCCAGAGCGGTAGCTCAGTGCATCAACTGATGTCACTGCAGCGCGCCAGACCGGGAGGTCCTAGGTTCGAGTCCTGACGGCGGAAGAATTTTCGACACTAGCTTTTCAGCCAGGTCGAAGTCTGTCGCTGTCTGGCGGAGAATTCTAGCGGCCGGCTGCTCTGATCGGTAGTTTTCCGTGGTTTCTCCGATCAACACCAGGCGAATGCCCTACCAAACGGACTACGGACCGCGCGCGATCTGACCTTCCTCTTCCTTGTCCTATCCTCTCCACTTACACTAACATGCTCTACCACATATCGGGAGGCCGGTCGGGAGCTTAGAGCTTGTCCCGGCTGGGGTGGTGCCCCGCTAGTGGGAGAGTGCTGGTTAGGGGGAAACCCCACTAGCCGACGGTAGGTCGGCGCCAGATCTCGCCATCCAGCGGGCAAAGATCACCGCGCATCTCCCGAGAGAAAAACATGCACTACACTAACGGGACTAATGACCAAAGCAGTTGACGTGCCCGGAAACATGAGAAAATCAATCAATCAATCGAATTCCAGCTGGGGGGGAGCACCAACACCTCCCGGGACCATAGTGAGGAGCAAACATTCAACAGGTGATATGTCCATTTGGCAAGTATTGAGTTCTTCTGTTGTTTTTACCTGGAATTTTATTTCCAGAAAAAAACACGAGATGTCTTCGAAAACATGAACTAAAAACGGCGTTGAAAAGTATAATATTTGTGCTATATTTTTTTATTGGAAAGGAGTGAAGTGAACGTGACACGTTTTGAATGTTGACTCACGTTGAAAATAATAATCACGGAAATAATTATCAATCAATCCCTGCGATATAACAGACAAGTTGACCGGAGATCTGATGGTACATTGAAGAGAAATATCTGTTAGAGGGCTATTCGTATTTCTTTTTAAATTACAGGATATTTTTAACAGCATTCATCTTCTCCACCTTACTTTATTGCATAATTTATCAACTCTTTAGGATCACTTTTAGGAAGAGTATTTAGTAATCATGTTTTCCGCTTGTAAATATAATGATTTTCCTCATAACATCTCTCTCGAGATTAAAACGACCCCTCATCATTTATTAAAATTGATATCAAATTTTGTTTTTCTGAAACTACTTCTGTTGCATTCTTCAGCATGAAAAATATTTTCAAAACACCATGCACGTTTAAATAATTACTTTGGGTGAAACCATTTATTTAAAAATCAAAAGAAGCCATTGAATTTTCTTAATGTTAATTGATAAGAGAAATCTAAGCGCTTGTTGAATGTAATTAATTTACACATTATTAAAATTTATATTCTGAAGATCTTATTATCAGATTTGTATTTCTTATGTATTTCGTGGGATTAGGCGAAATCGTTTTATTTTTTACAGAGAGTTGTTTTCTGCCTTCATCAAAGAATTTGAACTTATAATGATGGGAATTTGAGAATCTCTCTCCAGCTGCTTTTGAATAATAGGCATTGTTGATCCATTGTGTTTTGGACTGCAAACATGTTGCGTCAATGACCCTCTAAGTAGTACCTTTGAGATAAGATTGGTTGCTTCCAAAGAACCTTCGCCGAGTGTAATGACTTCTGGAAATCTTCGCTCGTTAGCACGTGTTTTGGTCTTTGCCATTGGGACATTCTTCCTGTTCTAGATCCGTGTCCGCGAGATAAAATATTTAGTAAGTTGAAAAGAAGAAATATAGTTTGAGAACGTAATGAGCTGTAGATTCCCCCGACGAATGGGAGTGAATTCTGTTTATTTGGATCCAAACCTTGGATTCACCCAGGGCTACAACCAAAATATTATTTCGGTGAACATGTGAAACAGTGTTTTTAAAGTAGACTTTATTACCATACTCATGCGAATCCCGGTTTTGAAATGTTAACATACCATCTCAAGATAAATATCTTGACATTTATTTACATTTTTGAGTCTGTCAGTCGACAAGTATCCCACATTTTGATTTCAGAAAACTCCCGTATAAATGTATCGCACATCATTGACCAAAACTGTTTTTGTATTTAGAGAGAGCCCCTAGGTCTGAGGTTATCAAGCTCTTTTCTTTCATCCATTCCTTTAAAGAAAATTGTTTGCTTCATCTGCCCCCTTACGACTTCTCTTTAATATACACCATCCATAATCACGACAAAGAATTGCACATAAATGCCTTGAGATAATAATTTCGTACCCCAGTCGGCGGCAGGATTTTCGCCACTAGCTTTCCAGCTAGGTCGAATTCAGTCGCTGTCTAGAGGAGAATTCTAGCGGCCGGCTGCTCTGATCGGTAGTTGTCCGTGGTTTCTCCGATCAACACCAAGCGAATGCCGGAGCAGTACCCTAACAAACGGGTCACGGACCGCTCGCGATCTGTCCTTCCAATTCCCTGTCCTATCCTCTCACACACACTTACACTAACTAGTACTACACTACCACACATTCCGGGACACCGGTCGGGAGCTTAGAGCTTGTCCCGGCTGGGGCGCTGCCCCGCTGGTGGGAGAGTCCTGGTTAGGGGGAAACCCCACTAGCCGACGGTAGGTCGGCGCCGGATCTCGCCATCCAGCGGGGGAAGATCACCGCTATCTCCCGAGAAAAAATACATGCACTACACTAACGGAACTAATGACCAGAGCAGTTGACGCGCCCGGAAACACGAAAAAATCAATCAATCAAACCCCAGTATTGTTGTAAATATATTGATTTTTCAATTATGAAAGACGTCTCTGTCTTTGAGTAGCTGAGTTTGTAATACTCATTGAAACGTTATGGACACAAAATGAGTGTTTTTTAAGAACTGGGTCTAACATTGCTCCAGTGGTTATTGCGGAGAGTAGTACTTTCTTGCACGGTAGAGTATCCTTGTCAACGCGTAGTTATAATTTCTTGACTTTTATAATACCCTAATACCTTAATTTCTGAGGATGAAAGACAGATTCGAAAGAAGAGGGGTAAATTTATAAATTATTATATTATACGTTCTGTTGCTTGTTATCAGAAAAGAGTTAAGTTCTTATTTTTCAATCAATAAAACCTTGATTATACCGACAATGTGCGGTTTATAATTCGGATAGATCCCCAAACGATCCCTTGATGATCAATGACCCCCTTTCAAAATTTCATCGATATCGCCCCCCAGGGGGGTCTACACCGCCTCATCAGGAACCCCAGTTCTAGACCCTTAGCCCTCCCAACGGCTGTGAGTCTGGCTCTTTCTTGTTGATTTCTTTCTAAAGTGCTAGCTCAAAGAGCTGTGAGGACTTTTTCTACAAATAGTGTTTCGCTGCAAAGTGTTCAACAAATAGTGTTCTTTTTGAGGAATGTCGAACATTAATGTTAATGAACTTTGATCAATGAACTTTGAAGTTGTTAGATTTGTTTAGTTTCATGTTGTTCGCCATAGGTTACCATCGCGAATTACCTTAAAAATTGATTTTTATTCCTGCAATAATAGATTTCTATTATTAACAAGAATGCTAAAAATTGAATGTAAATCTTATTTTTTATGATCATACATTTCGATCGAAGAGAACTTGACATTACTTATTTGGCACGTAACTGCTTGTTTAATATATTTGTGTACATTATTAATTGGACATTTTTCCTGTGGTAATTTTTGCAGTGACGATTACGTTCATTGTACATTATCCAGCGGATAGTATGGTACGGTGTGGACATTTTTGCTATGGACTTTGTGTTAATTGGACATTGACCTGTGAACCGATTGACCTGGCATTAAAAATCACGACTTCCCAATACCCAGTGATTCGTATAAACATGGAAGAGAGTGAACATTTATTTCCATTTTGCATCAAATTCAACTTTGATTTATTCTAATACAGTAAATATATTCAATTTTCTTACGACTTTTATTTCGTTGGAAGTCTACTGCTTTTGCGTATCTGACGCGTTTATGGAGAATGAAGTTTTGTTACATACGTGTCAGTCAGATAGAGTATCTGACATACGATGACTGAAATCATTCGAGCGTAAGAAAAGTCGTGCTATGTTGCAAGGTCAGTTTTATATTTGTACCGATAGCAATCGGAACTGGCGCCTCCACCCACGAAACAAATCAGGTCAGAGAATTGGATCAATGAAAACAAAGTGATTCAAAATCGCCTTAGGATCCGCCAGGTGGGGCTCCGTTATCCGCAATGATGCCATCTCTGCGAAAATAAATTCGCAAATCGCCGGCGTTTTGAAATGATAACAGGTAATGCAACGAGTGCATTGAAATACGCGAAATAATCCCCAGTCTTGTAGCAACCCTCTTGATTGGTGTCTAACAGATGTATAGTTCAAAACTATCGGTGTTAATTTCACGAGTGAAACAGTCGAAAAAAGATTATGTTGGCAATGAAATGAGTCACAGGCTTATGAAACACTGCCTTAAGATAGAATTTCCATATTAACATGTTGAAATTTTGTTCCCGCGCGATAATGTCTGCGCAAGGTGTAATGTTTGACACATTAGACGCCAAGCGCCCTATAATACAGCCGAAACTATGAAATAGTGTCGCTTATATGCCACCTTCGCTTCTTCCCAAGAATAATCGCTTTGGAATGGAGAAGGTTTCTTCGTAACGGCGAGCTGGCGGTCTCTGGCCGTGTAATCGAAAGTTTTGTCACCATGAGGAGCGTTATTTTTCTTTGCTGCCAGGAATACGCTTACAATTTCACAACAACAATATTAACTATAACAGAATATCATATTTGACATTTAGAGGTGAGGTGGCAATTTCGAAACACCTATACATGAGCCTATGTCCTGTTTATTTCATTGTTAAAGAACCTTGCTTTCGTCTATTATAGAAGTTAGTGATTGCTCTCAGTTTTTCCCCACACACTTTTGAGCAATCGAGAGTCAATAAGATTATGCAAAATAGATATAATTCGTTCCTTTTCCTATCTAATAAATCATTGTGATATATAAATCCCCGTGCAACGTCGGGTTTCTTGCACTGGTATTATATAGATATGAAAATAATGCTAGCAATGTTGTTTTAATCAACAACTCTCTCCCATATTATCCTCTCACGAAGACAAAAGAAAATATTGGACTCTGTTTAATTACATGTTTGAAATATTGTACGTCTTGTTAATAGAACTTTCTAAACACATTTTAACAGAAAAGCATTTTATCGCTTACTTACAATGGCTGATACTTGAACGTTTCTCAAAATATCAAAGTTCTTTGAAAAAATTAGTAATTATAATTTATTAGAGGAATTGAAGTAGTTTGTATTCTTATTATAGATATGAAACGTCACATGTGAAAAAAAGTATAAATAACAGATTTTAATAGAGTGATATTCTATATAAATATTACTTTAGTAAGTTTTCATCAAGCACATTCCTTTCATCTTCTCTTGCTTCCATGTCATGTTTGCGATACAGATGCAATAAACACTTTGGTCCAACATTGAATTTCCCTTCTTCATACTTTTCACAATATCTATAATACTAACTTCCTTTGCGCACAGAAATTGAAAACAATCCATACCTCTGGCCATGTGAAAGATGTCAATAGTTTTATGGATACCCTGGAAGTAGGGAAAAATCCCTAAACGTTGAAAGTTTCGATTTTGACAGACATTTGCAAATATTTGATAATTATTCCGCCCTTTGCCTTACAGCGCGTACCTTACTGTATTATCCTATACAGTGCATCACTGCTTACGACTCAAGGATCCAAGGAAGAAGGCACCCCCATTAAATATTTGCTATTCACGTATAGCATTATGGAACTGCAACATTTTAGATATTTTTGGTACTAAAGAACTGTTTTATTGTGTATGAATATATTTTAACTATGTTATTGCCGTACTGACTGGTGAACTCCGTTTTTGTTAATATTGAAATGTAATTACTAATAATAAATGTCAATCCTGCTAGCTCGGTCGACGGGTTCTTATGAAATAATTGTTGGTACTTACTCCGCAACCAATTACTCAATCTGCCATCCATACGGAGTGGCGAGGAATCTGAAAATAGTTCTGAAATGTCTACTCAAGCATTGCATGTAATGGCAAATGAGAATCAGCTTTCTTTCAAACTATGAATTATAATTTATTATGCATGCCAAAGTTATCAACTATCATTGATTATTACAATTTATCGTTAGGTTATGACCATTTTTCTCGTTATTGCAATAACAGCGTTATAGAACATTTTATCATTTCTTGCCTCTTCGCGCGCACGTCGCTCGATGTTGCCACGTAGAGTAGACCGATCTTCCTTCTTGTTGAAGTCCACGACGATCAGCGACCAAGTCGAAACTTCCTCCAACCACTTCATAAGCGCTGCCTATACTCTTTGTCTTGCGCCTCAGGTGGGCACCTATTTCAAACTGATTACTTTTCCCAAGTCTGAATAATATCCCTCTAATATTATTTTCTATCACCTAACCTGGCAATTCGCAATTCACTGATAAAATTTCTAAGTCAAGTCTTGTAACTCCACCGCGAAAATATTCTAAGTTCACTTTCCAGTTCATTCATGAAAATATTGCCAGTCCGAGTTTGCAATGGTACAGCACGTAAATTCCACAAGTTCTCGTTGCACACCTAATGCGGAAATATTCTAAGTTCAAGTTCAATGTACACTCTCACGAAATATCACAAGTCCCGATTTGATTAACCTCAAGAGAGAACGCGCAAGCGATCCGCTCACCACCATGACACGAGTTGGAATGCCTAATTCCCAATCTGGTCCACCCTTCAAAGCTCGCTGTGTTTTTCTCTCTATTGTTTTTTTCGCTTTTCTACGGTGCACCTTGCACTTGCCTTCAAACGAACTCGTTGTTTCACGTTTCTATGGTACACCCTGCGTGTTTACAACTCTCCCGGTTACTACGGTGTCCACCCGCACGAACTCGCGTTGCTACGTTGTCATTTGCGTATCTGCAAGATAGAAATCCACGTCTTTTGCAATATCTACGGAAAATATCTCGTACAACATTTCGACCTTTATTTTCTTAAATAAAATGTCCGTCATTTTTGGTATGTCACAATATATTTAATTTGTTGCAAGGCTATAGGATAGCAATTTATTTGTTGTTCTTGGGTACTTTGCGGGCTACTTTTCGGAAAACCATTTCTTGTGCCTTTCTATATCGGCATCGGCCAGTTCCGCTATAAGCCCGAACTAATTTCCAATGACCTGTCCTCAGGAAATTTAATTAACTAGTTTTACATGACATTATGAAAGTAGTGTTCAGGTCTTTTTGAAGTTGGGCTAGAAAAAAGTTTTCATTTTAAATTCTTCAGTTCATCCAGACGTGTGCTTTGTTTACTCTCCGCCTAACGTCAACTATGGTCATCACAGAACAAAACAAAACAAACCGCCAGACGGGTGATATAACAGACTCAGACTGGAGATATAATCGATATTAGCAGAACTTCTAGGGATTCGTTCTGTCTCCTTAAAACCCTCGGCACGAACCAGGAAGTGCCGTCGTAAGATAAGACTTATACATTTTAGAGAGAAGTCCTGCAAGGGTTTGTACGGTTCTTAAACTCCGCTTTGCTCTGTAACGAAGTCACTGTCCTTCGAATCGACTCGTTTTATAACATTGCTGCTGTTGCTGCTTCCTGAAAGTGCCATGAAAGACGCAATCGTGACAATTTCCAACGATTAACTTCTGCCAGGGCCCATAGGAACCCCAGGAACGCGGGTAGTTCCTTTTTCGCTCTCAGCAGGTCTTTGCGGCAGAGCGGGAGCGGTTTGCGATATTTCAGAAATAACTGCCGCGAGTCATGGGAGATGCAAAGATTAGAACGACAAATGCTGCAACAGCAGAGAGAAAGAGGAGTGTTTTCACTTTTTGAACAATTGTCTTGCGTTCAGCATCGGCATACTGGTTATAATTACCCGTGTAAACATTTTCAGATTAAACGATTTAAAGTAATTAAAAATTGCTTGCAAGACGTATGTTATTGTCCCAGAATTTTGGTAAACACATACTGTTCTTCGTATTGCTTTCTGGACTACTATCAAGAGCCCGTCACCTCTCCCATCATTGCGAGACACCTATGCCAACAGTGGCCACAACACGACCTCTAAGCCGCATGTGGATCTTCTAGTATGTTTGTGTCTCTGAATGATCTGAAGCTTAACAGAAAATCATGTAAGCCTGACGTCACGATGTATTTTCTAAGAAGATAAGTGTCAGCTTTCATGATATAGTTTCCCTACTTGTCTACAAGAATCTAGGTAAGCATTGAGCAGTTCTAACCGATGTATCACATATAACTGAACTTGCAGAACTTTTATTTTCCAACCATCTGCCAGTTTTCAAGCTGTTGGCAGCCAGAAATGACAGTCTAAAATTCAATATCAGTTCAGTTTAAAGTTCAATTTTAAAAAGTGTTGGTAATTTAAATATTTTGTAGTTTTCGGCGATGACGAAAGTAGTTCCACTCATAAGTGAACACAACAAATGGTTTACTTTCTAAATAAATACAATTTTTGCTATGCAGCTATATATCTATTACAAAATGCTACTTTCTTGAAGGTTAATGTCTGAAAACATGAGTGACCCACTTCCCAAACTCTTCCCACAAGATCGAGTCTCCTATCGTTTTGGTAGATAGCTATTCCTGCTGCTGAGTGGCGCGAAATTGCAGACGATGAGGGACTCGTTCGCAGTCGTATTTCAATTCATCTTTCCCTCCTTGAACATCGCTGCGATTGCGTTTAATCCTGCATGCGTTCCGACCACGGAAAGAGAAGCTCCTTTCTCCATTCTCGCCTTCATAATGGCGCTCGCCTGCACGAAAGTCCTGCCAACAGCCGCTACCACATATTTCTCTCGCTCTACGCGAGCACAAAGTTGAGGACAAACTCCGGCTCTGGGCAAAAGATACTAGCTCAGCAGAAGCAATTCAAGCCATAGAAACTTTACTGTTGCGCGGGTGAATGAAATTGTGCACTCGCAAACACCGCTAGTGGGGTAAACCTAACCCCTTCTGGCTTGGAAGCACTGGTGATTGGGAGGTCGCGGGATCGATCAGGGTAAGGTGCCGGAAATGTGCGATTTCTTTGACATCGTCTGTGAGTTTGAGGCGAAATCTAATTCGTACGCACTCTCTTCTGATTAGTGGTTTCTGTGATTTCCTTTTTCATTTCTGGGCGTATGCCGGAGTGGCATTCCAAACAATGGGTCTCAAATCGCAGGCTCTTTTCTCCCCATTACCTTAAAATACGACAATAATAATAATAATAATAATAATAATAATAATAAATCCATCTCGTCTAATCCGGGCTGGAGCGCCGTATGGCAGTAAACCTTCACTATACAAAAAGATGTCGCATGATCGCGTCCGCATCAAGCAGTGCTGCAGATCAAGCGACTCTGGCGGTAGGACTGAGAATGACTCAAAACGTCGTGCCGAATTTCATCTTGGAGATACTACCCTCAGCCGCCATGTTAGAAAAACCCAAGTACAATTGCCTTAAGCAGCCTATACCGGCGAGGAGATCTTGCGGTCCCTGTAATTACGCGGGAGTACTCTAGGAAAAAGAAGATCGTAGCACTTTACTCATTGTTAAGAATAAAACGCTATCAACTTCTGTATATTTGTTAGAAACAGGAATCCTATAAACTCTGGACCACCTACACAAATTATAAACTCACTATGTCGAAATCCCGTTTTCGCTCAACAAAATTGCATCGCGTGACAAGTATTACCGTGAATTCTCTGTATAATGTTGAATAAACAAAATATGCATGCTTCACTGTTTCGAAAAACAAAACTATTAAAATTCCTTTTCAGTTTTTTCATTATTACTATTCGTAAAATTTTATGAAGAACATATCATTTTTTATAACATTATGAGCGTGTTGTTGGGTAGTTCATTTATTAGCCGACAACTTCTTAGGAACTTGCTCTCCAACCAGCGTGCCGCTTTCACTGCAATTCTCAGCTAGAGTAACTCGTTAATTACCTCTACACCTTCCGTGATCTATGGAGTACAATTTACTATAACCTCCGAACACTGAACCAGGGCAGTTAATTCACTGTCTTGATCTCTAGATTTACAATGGGTCTGAGTCTTGTCGGTTTCTTATTTCTTTCCGCATCGCAACACTCAGAAGAAAACACCAATGACCGCGAAACCATGCTTCGCTTCATCCAAACTCAGAGGTCAATGTAACTGAGGCTGACGCAAGGCGTCAAGAAGCACACGATTTTCAACGTTCCGATGCACTTGAAAGATGCGAGTCAATGTCTGCTTATCAGCTGTTATCACGATAGACGGAATATTTACTTTCTTTGTTTTCTGAATGAGTATCTTGACACTTCTTCGCACCTATTTCTTGAGTAGGGGTTGGAAACTCATTCTATTGGAAATTTGCAGGCAATGTATCTGAAATTAAATAATTCTGCTTCGTAGAAGTGTCTAGTAGGTGGTATATAATGGTCAAAATTTCACAAATGTACCTTTGCATTTCTTAAATGCTTAAAGAAGGTGATTTTCCTTATTCATTTTATTTATTATACCTTAAATCAGTAAAATGCTAACAATTCATTTACCAACGACAGTCTAAAACGAGATTAAAAATATTTCAATGAATCCAATGTTAAACGGTGAATTTTTCGCAGTGACTCAAACCTAAGATGCGGTCAGCGTTATTCCAGTGAAAGGGCGGTCGTATCCGATGGCCTCCGCCAAAGAAAAGGGTAAAATAGGGTCAAAATAAGCTCGGAGATGTGACGTCACTGACAGAGCACCTGCGGCTAGCGACGAAGGTGTGCCTCGGACAGTGGGCTTTCCGGCAGCCGCAGCCACTCCCCCTTGCTTACGCAACGGTTGGGCTGGGGCACGTCCACAGGCGCAGGCAGAAGCGGGGCGAAAGCCAGGCGGGCGCGGACCGTGAGAGGTACGTGGTATCAGGTGTGGCGTCATGGAGAAAAACACACAGACATTTACAAGTATGTACAAGTTTATTTACACGTATGTACAATAACCAACTTCTGCTCCGAAACTACACCCTTGTAAGTATTTCCCTGTGGATACCCCACATAGCTAGGTAGGCCCCGCCTCCTCTGACGCTACTCCCGCGCCACTACCGTGACCTCGTCACCCGCGCAACAGGCACGACACGCTCCAGCCTGGGCGTAAAGTTTTGCGCATCGCGCGAGGTTTCCAGAATAAAACCCACCGTGTGAGCTCGTCGGCTCGATTTTATATCAGAGTGTATCCGTCCCGTGACTGTTCTAGGTGTAGGAGGGAGGCTGGCGTCTACCACGTGACCTTCCCGGTCGAGCTGGCGTCCCCTTTGTCTAAATGTATCCCAACGCCGGGGCGCCAGCTATTCAGCCCGCAGGTATGCGATACTTCCTCCCACCCACGGCCGCCAACGTGACGCTACACAGGTCAAGCCCGGGGATGGGGCGTGGTAGGGCGTGAGGGCATGGGAGAGGGGTGAAGCGGGCCGGGTAGGAGTGAAGCGGATCAGGCGGAACGGGCAGGTGCGAAGACTGACGGTCGGGAGAGAAGCGGCCGGGCGAGTGCGAAGTGGATCAGGCGGGGAGTGAACCGTTAGGAATTATTACCGAAAGTTAGGAACTATTCATTTGGAGGGACTGAGCTCGGAAAAATTAAATCAGAGACTCGTATCGAGATTTTTGGGCTGTTGTCACTGTCGATCACGTTTTTTCCATTTTCATTCATGCTAAATGTATGAATTCCATATCACTATTAAAACAACTTGTACTAAATTATTTATCGATTAAGATAATTGAGAAAGGAATTTTATTATTACTATTATTATTATTATTATTATTATTATTATTATTATTATTATTATTATTACCATTGTTTTCAATTTCACTTCAAGTCTATTAAAACACTCAGAAGAGATGATAATATACTTAGTATTGGGCAGACGAGTCTTTTCGAATAAAATTGTTTTTACTCAATGGAATACTGCTGTCACAATTCTCAAACTTCTAATAATGTCTAAAAAAGGGTTACCTTCTAATCGATTGCCAAAAAAGCGGTGTAACTCAACTTGTCAAATACCATCTAACCTACATCTACCAGGGCTCCAGAAAAATATTGATTGTGAAAGAAATACATAGATTCAGTACTTATTTTTTGTAATATATCTCAACAAACAGTAAATGTGAAAATGCTGGCTAATAACGAATCGTCGCTTACACAAAATCACCAATGGACAGCCTAGTGAGCACATAGTGTTGATGCAAGTTTTAATATTATATCAGTTGTTTACCTCTAAATCTCATACATCGGTTGCATCGGTTGAGATACATCGGTTGCATGTTGCAAGAACACGCTTTTCCGCTAAAACTCAGATACGTCGTGTGTTACTATGTGAACAACGAAATAAGTCATTTCCTCTACTCCTTGAACCTTACGAACGCTAAGAACCAGGGTTGCGCAGAATATTTCAAATGCTTCACCAGAATCCTTTATAATTGAGTATTTAAATACATACACAAAATACATTAGGACTTGACTTCCCTAAATACATACGTATTTCAGATACTTTAAATACTCAAAATACTGTAAATATATAATAAGTTTGTATTATATGTATGTGTATATTTATTGCAACAATATATTGTAATTATCAATCACAGTACATTAGTAATTGACAGTCATACAAATTTCAGAACAATAACTATTCTGATGTATTATATCAATATGTATAAACATTTTCAAATATAAAATAATATCAAAAACATGTTTCACACAAAGAAATTTAATTTCCTTTTAAAAGTCTAATTTTTCAAACAAATTATCAGACAGTAAATCTCTAGTTGACGAATGTATAAAACCTGCAAAGGAAAACAGTCATTCATCTGTGGTGGATAAACATAAATTAGTGTTATAACTAGACATCGGATGTTTAGGCACTAAAAAATCGTCTTTTAGGCGCCTAAAAAGGCACTGAAAAAGTCAAGAATAAGGAGGAAAAAGGCACTGTCATAAGTTACATACACAATAAAATGGAAAAATTGTAATTTTGTCTATATTATTTTGTAAACTTACATGCACAAAACCAGTACGTATATTTTAATGTAAAAATAGATTTACATATTTACAAATCTTCAACTTTTTATTTTTAATAGTTTCCATTAACCAGTAATATTTACATATTACCAGTAACTTTTCAAAGATCACAATTTCAAATTTGCGACGACTGGGAGGCAAAATCAGTTTGAATGCGGAGAAGGATATCTGAACGATGTGACTGGCATTTATTTCAGCAGTCCAACACTAGCAACACTGAAACCTGGAAATTTATATTTATTTCCACTTAAATTTTCGGTTCCCTCGGCGTACTGTCAATCGCCCATGTTCTCAGATCATGGCTAGTATTTGTGAAATAGGGAAATGGAGAAAAATCAGTTGGTATACTTTCAGTAATTCTCTCGTAATTTTAAATTTCCAGACGTGAATTGAAGGTTTCGTAATGAATGGACACGTTGGACCATCGCCAATTTTCCGATATCTTAGCATTGTATAAATATACTAAATAAAAGGCAAAAAAAGTCCTAAAAAAGGTATTTATGCAAAAAATAGGCATTTATGCTAAAATAAGTAAAAATAAGCATTATAAAATCCCGTCAAATGTCATCATTTGTCATGATTCGTGGACATATATTATCAGCCTTTAAATAAGTTCTCTAGAAAAAAATAGGCATATCCCTAAACATCCGATGTCTAGTTATAACGAATAAAACGCTCTTATTATCGGATAATTGTCCGGCATTTTTAATGATTTAGATTTATCACTTAAATAAAGAGAATCCAAATTCAATAGCTGAAAGGAGCTTTTATTTTGTTTCAAATAGGTGCATTCACTAGCGGAATTAAACAAAAAGATTATCCTCACTCTAAACTATCTTCTTCTTCTTCTTCTTCTGTACTTCAAGTATTTTAAATATTTTTTTTAAAATTCACCTTCTTTATGCATTTAAATACTTCTCTAAAATACATGCCCAAAAAACTCAAAAATTGTTTTTCAAATACAAAATGTATTTAAATGTAATTTAATTAATTAAATTTATTAATGTATTCAAATACAATTATTTGCATACCGTCCAACCTCGCTAAGAACCCACAAGAAGACCTTTTTCTCTGAAATGTCGCAAACCCAATTAATTCATGCACACGGCAAAAAGCCGCAGCAGGCACTTCACTCGTAAGACGGCAATGAACCGACTCGCATGCGGCGGCTGGCGTGAACGGCGCGCCCCGTCCGTGGGCGGGGGCGGGGGCGGGGGGCGGGGGCGGGGCGGCGCCGCGGACCGTGACGCGAAGGATAAGGACGCTCAGTGGCGGCCGCCCTCCGCCTCCGCCAGCCGGAAGTGACGCCTTCAATTAGTTCCGGCCGTGCGGGTCGGGTCGGGTCTCTCGCGGGGCGAAGGGCCCTTGGAGAAATGCAATCGCCTATCCCTTCCATATTAAATTGTCTTACTCATAAGTTTTTTTCTCTGAAACTTTTAGAACTAAGTAGCTATTGTTTTAAGTGATTATTTATGTAAGTTTTTTAGTTTTTTTAATAAAATATTTGTTTTGAAAAATACTTATTAAAATCTGATAAATTAATGTCTAACTTTGTGAGATTTTTTTGGCATTTTTTGTAGCATTGTTAATTACTCGTACATTATCACTTATAAAAACTGACACATCTTGAATCATTGTAAAACTATTGGTTCGTAATATGAATAAGATGCACATAAATATTTGAAGTACTTGTTTTAATAGGAGCTTTGAAAAAAAATATGCCAAATTCAAACTAAGGGTAAATGGTGTTTAAAGTTTTGACAATGCATGCAGTGTGCAGTGACAATCCATTCCCATAGAAATAAATATTCAAAATGCTTAATTTGTATCCACGTAAACGATTTATACAGCGTTTTAAAGTTGAATCTTCAAAGAGGAAAGAATAAGTAAAAAGTAAATTTGATTCTTTGCCGACCTGGATGGCTGAGGTGGCTAAGAGCGAGTACCGACTCAGCGCTTCGGACCGAAGGGTCGCGGGTTCGAGTCCCGCCTTGGGCATGGCTATTTGTCCCTTGACTTTGTGTGTGTGTTGTCGTGGAGGGCCTCGCGTTCTGCTGACCCCAGATCAGAGGAGCCCGCAAGTGTTTGTCTAGTGTATGGTCGAGTATGCGCCCCTTCGGGACGTAAAGGGCAACCGGCTGTCGGCTGGATAAAAGCCCTAGGGAAAAAAATTTGATTCTTTAACCAAAAGCCGGTTCCCTTCCCGGCGGCGGCGGCGGTGGTGGACTGTGACTAAGACCTGAGACTAAGACACACACTTGAGGATCCACATGAAAAAATTACTTTGCTCACTGACGGAATAAATAGGCATGAGTGTAGAACGCCACAGAAATCAGAGACAAAACGATGGATTTTTACATCCCAATTTCAAACAATTACTTCAGTTTGTATGTGAATGACAATTAAACCACAGAATAAAGGAGTTTTTCTGGATATTTTAAACCATTTTCACAGTAGTTTCTTAATATACTTTTGTTATTCTTATTTTAAGTGTTAACGACTTATTTTCCTTCCCAAAGAATTCAGATATTTTCTCTTTAACTAATGCAAGTGATTAGTAGATGAAACAAATTTGACAGGATTACAGAGTTCATAATAATTATCCATATGTTATAATATCGCGCTCGGTAGGTGGTAATTGGTTGGAATGCCTCGCCCCATGCCCCCTCCTTGTATTCGCCAATGGTTGGATTCAATTAGGATACTCCCACCATAGCATTCTCACCATCAAAATCGTCGGTAATCGAATTATTTTATCTTAATTTTTATTCATACATAAACTCTTATTTGAAGTGTTTATTCGGAATCGCATTAAATACGTCATTTCTGTACGACGCGGGTAGGCTTGGGGCACAGGTACATGTCATTGCTCAGAACTGGAAAATGACTAGACGGAATCGAACGCTGGAAAAAGTTCAGGTCGATGATTTCGAATTATTTCCTTTCCAGAGTGAGATTTTTAAAATAGTGGACGTGATAGGATTGTTGAGATAATGGCATCTGTACGTGACTTCTATGGCCTTTCCGGATGGTTTAAAAGATGCGATTATTGTTTAATGGGTTGTTACAGGTCTGTCCGTGATGTTATGGCTAAAATATTGAATCATTATCTATGCATATGATTATTTAACTTCATGAACCACAATTTGATTTCATGATGTTAACAGATTATAATCAATCAGTAGCGCGATTTTGATATATTTTTAATCAATCTATTATGAACACTTAATATTATAATAATAATAATAATAATAATAATAATAATAATAATAATAATAATAATAATAATAATATCAAGTGCTCACTGCATACTTTTACTTTCTTGTACACATACTACGTACATATGGCTAATATACGTGAAAGGTTTGTAATGTTTCAGGTAAAAGTGCCCTTTTTCAACCAAAAACTGTTTTGTGGTTCCCTGATACTATAAAGGAAGATTCATCTTAGTCCTAAATGTAGTAAATTACATTTTGTAATAATTTTCTAAATAGTGTTACGTTCTTTAAATACTGAGTCTTATAAAATGTCAAAAGTTTGTGAATATTAAGAAAACAGTTAATTTGGTGTTCTCGCGCGCTTACTAATTGGCAAGTGAAAAAGACAAGAAATCCGTTACCATGACATGAAGTTCGGAAATACAATTATTTGTTTTGAATAGCAAATACGAATATAACGGTCGTATAAGACGTATACAGTTAACTCCCGTTATAGTGTAGTTCTTGGGAACGTTTTTGGTTCACTATATCCGATGATGTCAACTAGCAGAAACCGCCAGACGCTGTTCTGCACTCCGTCTCTTTCTTCTATTTTCTCTCCATTTCATTTTTCACTCTAACTTTTCCCTGTCTTTTTCCTTCTCTTTTCCCTTCAGTCTTTATTCCTTCCCTCCTCTTTTTTCCTTCCCTCCTCTTTTTTCCTTCCCTCCTCTTTTATCTCCCTCTCTCTTTTTATCTTCCCTCTCTCTTTTATCTTCCCTCTCT